>JAODAL010001412.1:0-232713 GCA_025379985.1 Phyllomedusa bahiana
TGATAAAAAAAAATAAAACACTCACTTCTCCTCATTCCCCCCTGGGGATTTCGTGCCCTGCAAAACGGGTGATGAAAAATGTCAGGGTTTGGGGAGGTAGGGAAAACCTCTGGACCACCGCAAGCCACCCCAGAAGCGGAATCTAAGTAGGTCCCGGTTTTCCCCAAAGACCCCATGCAAGGGGGGTGGATTGCTGTGGCGGGGGGGTCTCCCGGGCGTTTCCACTGACTTGATTGTTTGCTTAGGCACCGAGGGTAGCTGGTTTTACAAAATAAAAAAAGGCAGGCTCATGTCGGGAAAGGAAAATAAGATCAGGACAGGCGGAAAAGGTTGTGGTCTGGAAAGCAGGAAGGTGGGGGCGGGCGCAAGTTTTCTTGGTCGGGGACAAGGCAAATGGTGGTACAGGGTAACCAGAAAAAGACTCAGAAGCGCTTTTTCAGTGGCTAATTGGCATAAAAGATCGGCGGGGTACGGGAAAGGGGGCGGTTTTAAAATGGGGGTGCGACCGGCAAAGAAAATTACCGGGCGTTGGCCCTTTAAATTTTAACAGTGCCAGTGCGAGCGCCCCCCTGGGGAGGCGGGGAGCATGCGCCGGGAACAGAGACCATAAAGGGGCGTGGTGGGAATTTGAGGAGTGCCCTATGGCCAGACATGTGGTTTGCGGCGCCCAGAAGGGAGGGTCGCGGGGGCAGCCGTGACAGTACCCCCTCCCTTAGGCCCCTCCCTCTGTCTTGGAGGAATTTGCAGCCCAAAGGGGGGATCCAGAATGTTTGTCACTGGCCACAGGACCTTTTTTTCGGGGCTTGAACCCCCCCCTTTTCTGGCCAAGATTTTTTTATGGTGAAGATTTTCTTGGCTCAGTTTTCAGGATAGGAGGAGCAACTTTCCGGGAGAAACGATTCGGATAACTGCTCAGGAAAGAAGACGTGGAAGGATTGGGCCCCCGCATCGTGGGGGAAGGGGGACTTGTATCCACGGGGTTGATGCGTTTTCGCCCCTCGAACGGCCCCAGGAAACGGGGCCCCCAGTTTGAAACCGGGGGATCGGGAACTGTACTCCCCAAGAACCTATTTTATTCCAGAGAGAAGATAGGCGGGTTCTCTCTTTTTGTTGTTTTCTTCTTAATGCGGGAGACGCCCATTCAGAACTGGCTGTCTGACCCCAGATGGCATTAAGTTCTGGCCCAAAATCTTCCAAGCTGGCCCCTCAGAGGGTACAGAGAGGTGGAGTGATAGCGGAATGTCACCGTGACAATGAAGAAGGGGCGGCATGGGCAGACTCGGAGTCAAACCCCAAATTGTATGAGAATTTGCCCAAGGTAAAGATTGGCCCCTCGTTCCCCGAGCAGAAACAAAGTGTGCAGATAGATGCCCCGTACCTGGTTAAACCCCTCCACCTGCCCGTTGGTCTGAGGGGATAGGCCGAGAGAAAAACCAATTTTATTGTAGTTTTGTTACAGAGGGAGCGCCAGAACCCAGAAAAAAATTGGACCCCCTGGTAAGAACTATTGGGGGGCAGTCCATGTACCGAAAAATATGTTGAAAAAATTGTGGCCAGAAAGGGCCCGAGGGTAGAGGGAAAAGAAATGGGGCATCTTGGAAAATGACCGGATTACCCAAAACGGTTTTCCAGAGGAAGTGGATTTTATAATAAAATCCTGGGCCCCGTGGGTCCAAGGACAAACGGGAATAGGGATGGCGCAGCAACCTGCCCGGCTTGAGATGGGAAAATTTTGCGGGGGACAGAAGTGCACAATCCATGAATGCCGAACGTTTTGGCCCAAATGGCCACCAATGAAAACGGGGAGATGAGAGAGCAAAATTTTTTCACTCCCTGTCCAGCCCCTCGAGAGCAATGCCCAAAAACAATATTTTTTTTCCCTAGGCCGGGTGCACATATGTTTACCCCCGGAGGGATTCATTGCAACCTAGGAGCACAGAGATTTGCCTTTTTTGGGGGATGTATCCGTGGGCGGGTTTGTCTCCCATCACGCGAGGCATGTTAGAGGGCTAGCCCTTTATGTTTTTCTCGCGGGGGGGAAAAGAATCAGAAAATTGAAAGGGGGAAAAAAATAAGGACCATGCTTGGTGCTGGTTTAGACGCTGGGTCTCTGGAGATAGAGGAGGGGTTTTTGTGGTCCGTAAAATTTTTTCCGGGTGTAGCCCCCCCCAGGGGGAATAGGGGCCATTCCTCCTAGGGGTAGCTTTATGGCCCTTAATTCCCGGGGTTTTCCCAAGCGTAATTTCTCTCAGCAAGGAAAAGGTTTTTTAGAAAAAAACACATGTGAGGGTCTTCCTTTGGGGGCTTTTGGGGTAAGTAGACCCCCATCCCCCCACCGAGGAGGGGATCGACTTCCAAGAAGGGAAGGGTTTTTCTGTGTTCCCCGCCGGGGGAGTACCGGGGCGAGGGGAACGCAGGCTTCAGCTTGAGCTTCTTCCCCAGCTGTTGGCCATAACCCTGGATTACTACACTTTTTTGGGTTTAAAACCCTATAGGAGGGCACCAGTGAGGAGAAATTGGGGGCACAAACTGGGCTATAATATTGGGGAACCCAGGAATTTTTTGTTTTGGTCCTGGCCCAAGGGGGCTTGGCCACTGCAGGACAGGGAATAATTTGGGAGGATCCATCTGCGGGCCCCTTTGTCCGAAAAAAAATGTAGTCGAGGAATGGGAGGCTTTTCTGGGGGAACAGACCCTTTTTTTGAGCTTGGCATAGAAAGGGGGTTAGCCCCCAACGCCGGATACCCCGTCGACTGGATTTGTGGGATTTCCGGATCGGGGGAAAAAAATTAAAATATCGTCCGATTTGACAACGAAACAGGAATACAAGGGGGTCCCCCAAAATGTTTTGTTTAACCCAAATCCTGGAAAACGTGGACATTGCAGAGGGCCAAAGGGGATCCCCCAAAGGGACTTTTAAGTGCCCCCCGGGGGTGTTAAAAGCCCTTTCCATTCGTCCCCCCTCTCGTATACGAATGAGATTATAAGCCCCCCCCGCCGATCCAAATTTTGAAAATATCCTGGCCCCCCCGAACCCGGGCGAAAGAGCTCAGTAAACAAAAAGGGGGAAAGGATACCGGTTCTTAAAGGGAATCTTTTTTTGACCCTCGGTAATGGGTTTCATGGCCGGAGTCCGGAAAGGGGGAAACTTGGGAAATTTAACTCCCCGGGCCGGATCCAACAACCAGGGGATTTGGGCCAAAAAGGGGGAGAGGGCCCTTGCTCTCACCTAGGGACCGCCTCTCCTACGTATCCTTGGGGCGTGCGTTTTCCCCAACGCCGGGGGACGATTGTGGGCACCCCAGCAGAAATTGTTCCGGGGGGGTTTGGGGGGACAATAGAGGGTTTAATTTTTTTTCATTTCCGGGGTTTAGCTCCCGGGGGGCAAATAGTCTGTCCCCCTTTCAAAGGGTTTTCCTCCGTAGCCCGGGGGGAAGACAACTGTGGGCCTCTGGGAAAACAGGAGCTGGCCGGGGGGAAACGACGACCCCCGGCAGGTTCGCGTTCCTGGGGGAGACTTTCCCCGTCGTTCAAAAAACGGGTTCCGAGTGGCCCCAAAGGGGAAAAAAGGCAATCAAGGAGGAAGGCCCGGGTCCGGGTGGGTAAGGGATCCCTTTTATCTGGCTGGGGAGGCCTTTCTTGAAGGGGGCAGTTAATGCCGCATCTTTCCCTGTAGGGTTTCCCAGGCCCGAGTGCGGAACTGAAACCCCGTAGTCGGGCCCCCCTGAGGGGTTTCCTTGGCGTAAATTTTAAATAAAGGGAGTTTCGCAAAGAAGGCTTTGGGCAGGGTTTCCCCAAAACACGCTGCGGAACTCGGGAAGGAAGGGCGGCCCAGGGGGAGCCGTGGGCCCTATCGCCTGACCCAAAAGGGTACCCAGGCCAAAGGGTTTCCGGAAAAAAAGGCCCGAAAAACGAATGCGGGGCCTTTGACAACTCAATAGGGAATTTATTTTCCCCCTTAACTCGATTTGCCCGTGAGGGAAATTTAGTGAAAAAGCCCCTGCAAGCTTGGGGTCCCCCTTTAACATTAAAAAGGCATAGACAATGGGCCTTGGACCAGTAGCCTTTTTGGAAAACCCAAGGTTTTAGGGGGAAAGCAACAGGGGGCGGGTTTGTTGCCCGTTTGGGTTTGGGCCCGGGACTGCTGCATATTTGGGGGGGGGGGGGGGGAGAGTTTGGGTGGGGTTGCTGGCCCCCTGATGATCTGCTGAGAATTTCTTTTAAAAAAAATGGGGTTTTGGGGCAGCGACGTGGGCAGAGGGACCTTTGGGGGGCCATGGCCAGATTTTTACTGTCACGGTTGGAGATAGTGGATCCCTGGACCCCCGCCCCCCAAGGTTGGGGTAATGCCCCCCAGGGGCAAATCAAATTTTGTCCCCGGTTTTCAATGAGCCTGCTGCAAAGCAGGATGGACTTGCTGCGGCGGGAGTCTACCAGGTCGCTTCCACTGATGTGACTTGCTTGCGGAGGCAGCCGAGGTGTAGTGTGGTACAAAATCGTAAGGCAGGCTCGTAGTCGGGGACAGGCAATAAGGTCAGGACAGGCAGCAAAGATTCGTGGTCAAGGACAAGCAGGAAGGTCAGAGCAGGAGGCAAGATTCGTGGTCAAGGGACGGAGGCAAATGGTACGGTACATGGTAATCAGAACAAGACTTCAGGAACGCTTTCTCAGTAGGCTAATGGCACTAAAGATCCGGCGCTGGACACAGGAAGGGGCAAGCTTTAAATAGGGGCTGCGACCGGCAAAGGAATTTACTGGTGCGCTGGTCCTTTAAATTTAACAGTGCCAGCGCGCGTGCTCTAGGAGGCGGGGACGCACACGCCGGGAAGCAGAGACACACTCAGGAGCGTGGCTAGGTAAGTTGGAGCGAGTGCGCCGCAGCCCGACACGTGGGTAGCGGCGCCACTCGCCCGCGGGGCACGGATGCGCCCGTGACCCGGAGGGGGGGGGGGGGTCGCGGGGGCAGCCATGACAGTAATCATGCTGTACAAGTGGCGTGATGACATTCTTACGCTGCCTGTGTCATATACTCCAAATTCACACGCTTCCTATGTCTGTTTGCAACCCACTGACGTACTCCATAGCATAACCTTCAAGTGTATGTGCGTCCAAAAGACACACATACAATTGAAAAGACCGCTGGCGCTCCGGGCCCGCAGCAACAACCTGGAATTCGTCAATGGACTGGAACTCTGTCCTGCAGGCAGTTTTCCAGTTCGGGGCAGTAGCAGATTTATCTGAGCCACAAGCCCCTGGGCCCTGCTGTCAAGGATCAAGCATATAAATTAAACAGATAAGTGTTTTTAGGCCAGAAAACATGTACAATTTGTACCTTCATTTTTATTTTTTCTAATATATACATTAAATGTAAATGTTTCTGGATCCTTTTTGGAAAAACCTATAAGTTTTCCATACTTGTGTCATTAATAAAGCATTTGTTTCAAGTATAGTATACAGATACAAAAGAAAATATAGTATGGTGTATTCTGTTGCCCACTTTACAGACAGTATAGAAACGTAGCTATGCCTGTTTCTCTACAGTAAATGTCTGATGGCATGTCATGCTTCTGAATCAACATCAGAGAAGGCGTCAGCAGGCTGCCCTAAGATGGAGATATTGGGTTTATCCCACAAACTACAGTTGAAACCAGAAGTTTACATACACTACATAAAAAGACACATACAGTATATGCAAAAGAATTATCCATTAAACATATGAAAATGTAAAGCTTTAAAATATAAAAATAAATGTTGGGTGTATGTTTTTGAAAAGAAGAAACCTAGTCAAAGGTTTAAACTTTTGAACTACATTTTCCCTCTTATAGTCTACATATCTGTTATGATATACATTTGAATACCTTTTTAGTCTATTCTAATTTTAATACCATATGTGTGATATATTAATTATATTACACACCGTGTGTTGTGAAAAATTAAATTACATGTTGTGTCCCCTGCAATTAATTAAATTAGATACTCTTCCCCCTTAAATTAAATATAATACACACTGCGCTCCCTGAAGTAAATTATACTACACACTGTATTCTCTGAAGCTAGATTTATTACACACTGGTTCCCAGATATTATTTTATATTAAACACTGTACCCCCCGAAATTAATTATATTACACACTATACCCCTTTTTTACCATCTGGTAAGAGAATGTGTAGATGGCCGCGCCTGCACAGAGAGAGTATTCTTGGATATATATATGCAGAACTACTATAGACATAAACGGTGGGAAGCTTCACAAGGTGGCAAAACCCATTACATTCATTACATTACATACTTTGCGCCTGAAATTAATTATATTACAATTTGTGCCCCTAAAATTATTTATATTACACACTGTATCCTTGAAAGTAATTATGTTACACATTGTTACACACTGTGCCTCCTAAAGTGGCTAATGGTAGGATCCATGGTGGTCTAGAGAATTAAAGGGTTAATGTAAGGCATTGCTGCCTACCTGAGATCCAGTGATTATTCACCTCTCCAAGTTCTTGCCTTATCCTGGATGTCACTTTCTGTTTCCTCCTAGCAGTATTCATTAAGATTATCAGGTGGGTATGGAGGGACGTTACGTAATTTTATGCTGTACATTCTCTATATGTCGACATAAGCAATGCTTTTTGATCATGCGTCAACTGTGTTAGGAGGGATACAACAACATAACACTAAAGATGATGCACCTGCAAAAGACTGTGACAGATCCCAGTTAAAGACCATGTGAAACGTGAGTCGGGACTGGCATCCCCGTGGTGGTGGTGGTGGTGGTGATGTTTGTGTTTCAGGTATTATGACTTTATTCTAGCCGAACCCATGTTATTTGTTTTTGGTTGGATCACCATTGGCTTGGTCTTTATGGGATCTCTTTGAATGCATATGCCATTGCTTTTTCATGTGTTACTTATGTAAACAAACCTGACTTTAATAATTAATGTAATGGCTGATTTTAGTTGTGCTAATTGATATTGGATATCAGTGATATGTATGATCTGTGTCACGGATCGCCCCGCGGCCCGTGCCTTAGACCGCGGTCGTTTCCGTGCCCCTGTGTCTGGGTCCGCTGTGGCTCCCTGTGCGGGGCTTACAGCGGCAGTGTCAGTTTGCTCTACACCTGCTTCTGCTCAGCGTTATTCACCGGGTCCTGCTTCCACGTGTCTGAGAACTTTATCCACCCGTCGTTGCTTGACAAGTATTGACTGCCTGTCTCCTGTCTGGATAAACCGCTGCATTTCTCCTCCATAAAGGGGGGAGATCCGAAAAAAACCCATTGCCTACCGTACCAAACCTCTGTCTCTGCAAACTGGAAGTTTCCCCCAAAGAGGACATCTCATTCTACGTTTGCCTAATGCTTCTGCTTCTGTCCTGCTTGGCCTACCTGGTTCCAGCGTCACAATCCTTCCTTGGATTGGGAAGGGGTAAAAGTCTCCAGTGGGGCGAGCCATGTCATACCGCTGCCCTGAAGCCTCCCCATCCTGGCAGTCCCGCCCACCTGTTACCCTGCCCGTTTCTGCTGTGCTGCCTGAAGAGGACCCTCAAGCACAAGAAGAGCTCCTGGTCTGTAAATAAATCTGTTTCCCACCCACCTCTCCCCCTGTCTACTGATTCTGCTTCTGCCCCCCAGGTTCAAGAAGTAATCCGGGACTCTCTGGACACCTCATCTGAAGACAGTTCCTGGGATACCGAGGAGGAGGTGGTTACCCCTAGCCATAATTGGGGTACCCAGCTAGCCCGGAGGGGAGGGCTTAAGGGGGGGGTACGTCACGGTCTCGCCGCGGGCCCGTTTCCTTAGACCGCGGTGGCGTCATGCCCATGTGTCTGGGTCCGCTGTGGCTCCCTGTGGGGGCTTACAGCGGCAGTGTCAGTTTACTCTACACCTGCTTCTGCTCAGCGTTACTCACCGGGTCCTGCTTCCACATAGTTGCCAACTTTTGAAAATGAAAAAGCAGGAGATCTTAGATGGCGCTACGCGTAGCGCGCCATGGCAAAAATTTGCATGGACACGCCCATCTTTTAGGTATGTCACGCCCCCTCCAAAAAGCCACACCCACTCCACCTAACTGCATAACGGCTTTGGAAGAAAGCCAGGTAGATGCCCCTATAGCCAGCTAGTAACCCCCCATCAGCAGGTAGTGCCCCTTACAGGCAGGTAGATGCCCCTTTGTAGCCAAGTAGATGCCCCTCTGTAGCCAGGTAGATGCCCCCTCTGTTGCCAGGTAGATGTCCCCTCTGTTGCCAGGTAGTGCCCCCATTGTTGCCAGGTAGTGCCCCCATTGTTGCCAGGTAGTGCCCCCAGTGTTTGCCCGGTTTGTGCCCCCTCTGTTGCAGATAGTGCCCCCTGTTGCCAGCTAGTGCCCCATTGTTGCCAGGTAGTGCCCCTCTGTTGCCAGGTAGTGTCCCATTGTTGCCAGTTTGTGCCCCCTCTGTTGCCAGGTAGATGTCCCCTCTGTTGCCAGGTAGTGCCCCATTGTTGCCAGGTAGTGCCCCCATTGTTGCCAGGTAGTGCCCCCATTGTTTCCAGGTAGTGCCCCCCCTGTTGCAGCTAGTGCCCCCTTTGTTGCCTGGTTGTGCCACCTCTGTTGCCAGGTAGGTGCCCCCTCTGTTGCCAGGTAGATGCCCCTCTGTTGCCAGGTAGTGCCCCCATTGTTGCCAGGTAGTGCCCCTCTGTTGCCAGGTAGATGCCCCTCTGTTGCCAGGTAGATGTCCCCTCTGTTGCCAGGTAGTGCCCCCATTGTTGCCAGGTAGTGCCCCCTCTGTTGCCAGGTAGATGTCCCCTCTGTTGCCAGGTAGTGCCCCCTCTGTTGCCAGGTAGATGACCCCACTGTTGCCAGGTAGTGCCCCCTCTGTTGCCAGGTAGATGTCCCCTCTGTTTGCCAGGTAGTGCCCCCTCTGTTGCCAGTTGCCCTCTGTTTCAGGATGTCCCCATTGTTGCCAGGTAGATGTCCCCTCTGTTGCCAGGTAGATGCCCCCTCTGTTGCCAGGAAGAGCCCCCATTGTTGCCAGGTAGTGCCCCCATTGTTGCCAGGTAGTGCCCCTTTGTTGCCAGGTAGATGTCCCCTCTGTTGCTAGGTTGTGCCCCCTCTGTTGCAGGAAGAGCCCCCATTGTTGCCATGAAGAGCCCCATTGTTGCCAGGTAGATGATGCCCCTCTGTTACCAGGGAGAGCCCCCATTGTTGCCAGGAAGAGGCCCCCTTGTTGCCAGGTATTTGCCCCCTCTGTGGCCAGGCAGAGCCCCCCCCCCTATAGCTAATAAAAATAAAATAATAAAATCCACTCACCTCACCTCCCGACCGATCTCCTCAGCGGCGCAGGGGGAAGTGAGAGCAGCCGCGCGTCACTCCCCTGCAGCCGCGCGTCACTTCCCCCTGCGCCGCTGACCTGTATGTGCGGCGCACACACCGGCGCCGGACATACAGGGGGAGGAGAGGAACGATCCCTCCTGCCTCCTCCCTGCACAGCGAGACTCCGGGCGAGTGAAGCGAGCGCAGTGGCCGCTTCACCCGCCAGTAGGAGCGGCCCGGCGGCGCCAGAGTAGCGCACTCGCGCTACTCCGGCGCCGCGGCCATTTTAAAGAGCCCCGCCGCCTGCTGGCGCGGGAGGAATGCCAACTCCCCCGGAGGCGGGAGGGGACCCCAAATAGGGGACCCCCCCGCCAAAAAAGGGAGAGTTGGCATGTATGTGCTTCCATGCGTGTCCGTCCACTGTGGCTTCCCCAGCGTGTGTGTGCACCCCATAGGGTGTGCGCGCGCCAGCCTGCGGACATTTATGCACACAGTGCTCCTGCTTCCTGCCCGTGACCCTGACCCTTTCCTTCATAAGGAACTTCCTCCCTGGACTCTGGGTCAGTTCGTTGGTGTGCTTCCATAGAGCTAGACCTCTGCTGCTAAGCTGCTGTCTTGTTAACCCCTGGTTTCCAGAGTGTCTGCAAGCTTCTGTCTGAACGTGTGCTTAACCCTGCGCTGTCCAGCGCACCTGTTCCCTGCTGAACTCCTGTCGCTGCACCAGTCAGCTATTCCTGCTGTGTATCTGTTATCACCCTGGGACTGTGCTTCCATTAAACAGCTACTGCATCAGTTTATCCGTCACCTGTGTCCTGCACTTCGGCTACCCGCTGCGAGTACTGCCATCTCTGCCCGCGGTGGGCCCTGAGGATCTCCTGTACCAGGGCGTTACTGGCTTTGCGGCCAGTAAACGTGACAATCTGGACCCCAACTAAGCCATATTAATATTGATATTACCGTATAACACATTTTTATGATGGTGCTAGACTTTTTATCTGATTGCATAACCTTCCACTTTTATTCCCCACTATACAGTGGTGGCCAAAAGTATTGGTACCCCTGCAATTCTGTCAGAAAATACTCCATTTCTTCCTGAAAATGATTGCAATCGCAAATTCTTTGTATTAATATATTCATTTATTTTGCTTGCAATGAAAAAATACAAAACAGAATGAGACTCAAATCATTGTTCATTTCACCCAAAACTTCAAAAATGGGCCGGACAAAAGTATTGGAACCCTCAGTCTAATACTTGGTAGCACAACCTTTAGCCAAAATAACTGCGAACAACTGCTTCTGGTAACCATTAATGAGTTTCTTCCAATGCTCTGCTGGAATTTTAGACCATTCTTCTTTGGCAAACCGCTCCAGGTCCCTGAGATTTGAAGGGTGCCTTCTCCAAACTGCAATTTTGAGATCTCTCCACAGGTGTTCTATGGGATTCGGGTCTGGACTCATTGCTGGCCACTTTAGAAGTCTCCAGTGCTTTCTCTCAAACCATTTTCTAGTGCTTTTTGAAGTGTGTTTTGGGTCATTGTCCTGCTGAAAGACCCATGACCTCTGAGGGAGACCTAGCTTTCTCACACTGGGCCCTACATTATGCTGCAAAATTTGTTGGTAGTCTTCAGACTTCATAATGCCATGCACACGGTTAAGCAGTCCAGTGCCAGAGGCAGCAAAGCAACCCCAAAACATCAGGGAACCTCCGCCATGTTTGACTGTAGGGACCGTGTTCTTTTCTTTGAATGCCTCTTTTTTTTTTTCCCCTGTAAACTATGTTGATGCCTTTTCCCAAAAAGTTCTACTTTTGTCTTATCTGACCAGAGAACAGTCTTCCAAAACTTTTTAGGCTTTCTCAGGTAAGTTTGGGCAAACTCCAGCCTGGCTTTTTTTATGTCTCGGGGTAAGAAGTGGGGTCTTCCTGGGTATCCTACCATACAGTCCCTTTTCATTCAGACGCCGACGGAAAGTACGGGTTGACACTGTTGCACCCTCGGACTGCAGGGCAGCTTTAACTTGTTTGGATGTTAGTCGAGGTTCTTTATCCACCATCCGCACAATCTTGCATTGAAATCTCTCGTCAATTTTTCTTCTGTCACATCTAGGGAGTTAGCCACATGCCATGGCTTTACATCTAGGGAGTTGCACAGCCAGGGGTCGTCCACATTAGGGAGGTTAGCCACAGTGCCATGGGCTTTAAACTTCTTGATGACACTGCCCACGGTAGACACAGGAACATTCAGGTCTTTGGAGATGGACTGGTAGCCTTGAGATTGCTCCTGCTTCTTCACAATTTGGATTCTCAAGTCCTCAGACAGTTCTTTGGTCTTCTTTCTTTTCTCCATGCTCAATGTGGTACACACAAGGACACAGGCCAGAGGTTGAGTCAACTTTAATCCATGTCAACTGGCTGCAAGTGTGATTTAGTTATTGCCAACACCTGTTAGGTGCCACAGGTAAGTTACAGGTGCTGTTAATTACACAATTAGAGAAGCATCACATATTTTTCAAACAGTGCCAATACTTTTGTCCACCCCATTTTTATGTTTGGTGTGGAATATATCAAATTTGGCTTTAGGACAATTATTTTTGTGGTTTTCCATTGAAGACAAATTAAATGAAGATAATAATACCAAAGAATTCGTGATTGCAATCATTTTCAGGAAGAAACTGAGTATTATCTGACAGAATTGCAGTGGTGCCAATACTTTTGTTCTGACATACGTTTTTTAATATTAACCCCTTCCCGATGTATGGTCATAATAATATGGCTCTAATTTTTTTCCTCCTTGCTTTCTAAAAGGAATAACTTTTTTATTTTTCCACCTTCCACCTTCATAGACGTACAAGGGCTTTTATTTTGCGGGACAAGATGTACTTTCTAATGGTATTATTCATATTACCATAGAATATACTGGGGAATGACAAAAAAATGGTGGAGCAAAATGTGAAAAAAAACATACTTGCGCCATGTTTGTGGGAGCTTTTTTTTTTACGGCGTTCAATCTTCAGTAATTATGATGTGTTATCTGTATTCTATGTAGGGTTTCCGTTATGTTTTGGTACCGTAAAAAAAAATTCTAAATTTTCTATTTTTGAAATTTGCGCTGTGGTGCGACCAATCATTTTTTTGCACTAGCACCTATGGACGTTTTTGCGGGCTAAAGTGTACTTTTTATTGCTAGAAGTTTGGTATGCATGATACGTTTTTGATTGCTTTTATTCCAATTTTTATATGCCGTGAAAAAAAAAAACCTCAATTTTTACGTTTTGAATTTTTTTTCATATAAAGTGTTAAGTGTATGGGATAAATGATGTTATATTTTAATAGATCAGACATTTGCTGACGCGGTGATACCCAATATTTGTAACTTTTTCATTATTTTATTTATTTGTAAAATGGGGAAAGGTGGGTGGTTTGAACTTAATATTTGAACTTAAGGGTTTTCTTACTATAGAATAGCTTTCAATTGTAGGGAAACAAAATAAAGCATTTCCAAATAATTGCTTTTGTTCCTCTTTTTCCCAAAAGAATACAAGTGTTTTTATACCTCTGGGGCTAAATTTAGTTCCCTCAGTAATGCCCTGTAAACAAATCTCCGGGGGGTGTTTTTTAATGAATAACAGAGAGTGTTAAACAAGGTCACAGTGTCAGTCGTGCCCCTGTGCTGCCAGACATAAAAAGCTTGTTTTTTACCAAGTAAACACTCTGTAATTGGGGCCTTTTGTTTTGGGGATCAGAAAAGAAGTCCTTCCGTAGTTTGAGAAGCTAATCTACAATTAGATCAAAAAGCACAACATGCTGTAAACAGGGAGCTTATGCAAATTAGTTTAACCCAGGAAGTGACAAGAATTTCTTTCATGCATTCTTTGAAACCCTGTGGGGAGACAACTCCTTTAATACTTAATATTTTTTTTATTTTTTATACTTAATTATTTTTTTTTTTATATATAATTTAACTTTGAATCCCCCTAGGGTGCTTCACCACTAAAGGGCACAATAATTTATACAGCCTAATGTATTATTTATACAATGCATTAGGGTGTACAAAGATGGTGGTTTTGGCCAGAAGTGGGAAAATCAAAAACATGGCAGTAATGAAAGCCCTCACAAGGCTTCCAGCTGCCATGTTCAGCGATTGGAACACAGCGAATTCACTACTGATATCCTGATTGCAGTGAGGAACGGTGCACTGCACTGTTTCTCATTGATTTAGACACCATGACCATCTTTGCTGAGGCGTCTAAGGACTTAAAAAGCGCATGGGGGGGGGGGGGCTATAACCGCCGGTTGTTAGCTGCATTTAGCCACAAACACCCGGGAGCCCTGTAGCGGGATCGCAGTGCAGCTTACGGACATCATGACATATCCATATGTCCTATGTCAGTACATACACTATGGGTGACACCCTGTTCTCTAGATTTATAATTAGGCGCTCTCCGAAATTAGGCACAATATAGGGCGCCTGCAGCACTTTGTTATATACCCAAGATCTGAGGGCATACTGGAGGTGTGTCGCACCACAACCGTATGATTCTACACATTTATGACAGTAAGAAGGCAAAACTAGGCGCAAAACATCTATAACAGGCAGACCAAGTGAAAAGTGGTTTACCTGAGCCTGAGTTGTCATTTTGGAGCTAGAAAGCGCCTATTCTATGACCCGCAGTAGAACAGGTCAATAAATTCAGGCGTATTCTAAACTACTAATGTGCGCAATAAAATTGGTGTCTGGGTGCCAAAATTCATACATGTCGCCCCAAGGTGTTTTAATGGTATCTTGCATTAGTATATTTTTATAATAATTTTATATTTTGTTGAGCTGTGGTGTGCAGGGCCTGTGAGTTCTTTCTTGCCCAGGGGCTCAGTCACAACTGCAACCATTGGTTAGGAATCATTAGACCACATGACTTTTGAATTCCATGATTTGCTATGAAAAAAATACTACAGAAAAAAGTAAAATGCAGCATGGAAGGTTTTTTTTTTTTTTTATTCAGATAACTGTATTATTTATATTAATATTATCGTATGCAAATGTAAATGTTACTGATTGTTTGCATTTGATAGTTATGCATCTTACTAGCATCTGTAGGGTATATTCACACACAGTAGTTTAGCTTTTGCTGCTGCTATATATTACAAATAAGCTTGATGTAGTCATTATTATTATTAGTTATTTTAAAGTACTGTTAATTCCATGGAACTATACATTTAAATGATGAATTTAATAGTATATTACAATAATATTGTACATTTTTTTTCTCTATCAAACTAATTAATATAATTCATTTTTCACTTTAAAGATTTGCAACACATAGAGAAGAGATTTAATACCATTTTAATATTTATCTCCTTCTAATTGCGACACAAAACAATGTACATATGCATTT
The DNA here is from genome assembly GCA_025379985.1 of Phyllomedusa bahiana. Taxonomy (NCBI): domain Eukaryota; kingdom Metazoa; phylum Chordata; class Amphibia; order Anura; family Hylidae; genus Phyllomedusa; species Phyllomedusa bahiana. Next base: position 14,679 of record JAODAL010001412.1, read on the forward strand.
GGTCCATACCTAGGGCACATCTATTAGATTTAGAGGAAGATGCTTAGAATATATTTTTCTTCCATTGTCATAGGTTTTGTTTTTGGTCACATACAAATATTGTAAATCATATTATTTTATAATATGTTTGCATCAAAATGGCAAAAATATGTCTTAATGACTCAGACAGAATAGTTCATTGCTTATTGCAGCCTGTTGCAGGGAAATAACTGAAGGAAGCTGTTTCAAGTTAAAGAATAAAGCATAATTCAGAACAAATTAGGTGACTTTTTTTTTTCTTTTGCGTACCTTTAATCACAGGGCAGGAAACACTAGCAGGATGTTCCAGTTAGAACAGTTACAAATTGAGCTTCTAGGTTTAGCAGACAATATACAAAACTTCCTGTTCCTTCCTGTTACTTTTCCTCCTTTTGTTGATGTAAACCTGTGTTTACACTTGAATTTTTGATGTATATTTAGAACCACCTTCACACTTGCAACAAACTGCTGAAAAAACTGAATGTTGTGACAACTGATTCATTTTAAATATTATTTTAAAGCACTTAGTTCCCTATCAATGTAGTTATACTTGCAAATATATCAGATAAAATTCTACTTTCATTGTAACACACACAATCTTAAGTGCCTTCATACATCAACTGTGCTATCTAAAAACAGCAGGGTTCAAAATAAATATGTCATATGCTGCAGTGGCATGCATTTACTAACAAGATGGCAACTAAAATAAGGAAAATTCAGAACAGCAGATTCTAGATTCTAGATTCTAGAATATTTTTGTATTCTGGCTGCTTTAACCCAAGGATTTCTGAGACTGTCTGGACAACTGTGATAGTGACTTAAATGGTAAACGGAGAAGTTGTGCTTGAGCACATATAAAGGCAGTGATGACTGAGGTCAGGCATAACAAACTGATATTTCAGAGAGGTATACTAACCTTGTTTTCTTTCCTTTTGATCATCTGTCCTTGAAAGATTTTTGACATATGTTTAGAACCGGTGCTTTATTAAACTTGGAATATTTGCCTATCATGGCACAGCTTCATGGAACTGTATCATTTTCTTCAGGTTTGAGTATTTTCAAGGCTCTTTTTTTTACCATTTTTCTGTAACAACATAAGAAATGAAAAAAATGTTGTTACAGAAAAAATAAACATTCTTATTAAAAATTTTAATGGGGTTTTCCCACCAAAATTGATGTGGGAAGCTTGCAAATTAAATAATAAACATTTTCATCGTAAATTATTATTAAAATATTTTTTCTTTAGCTACTACCTTAGTGACCCATATTGTACGGCTCGTCTCTAGGGGATAAAACCAGTAATAGGAGCTCCTCAGTCCTAGCCACACATGCTCAGATATTACATCTCCTCTCGGGCAGCTACTGTCAGTCTATTCCCTGCCAAGTAATCACACACTCACTGCTGAGCGAGTGTTTAACCTCAGGTGCTGTCATTCTACTTCTGTTCTGCTAAGTAATTAGTCAAATAGTGCAGATAAGTTATCATCATGCTGCTTGTTTTTTTGGGGGGGCTGTCTATCGGTATTCTGCCCCCACCAAAAAAAAGTAACCCCAATCATGTATGTGCCTTGAGAAAGAAAAATGAACATTTGGTTCCCGCAGGGATTTGCAGTCAGGACCCCTATCCTGAAAGGGAGAAGTGCTAACCACTCAGCTACATTGTAGCTACTCATAGCTCTTGTATTTTAGGTAATTTCACTTTACATAAACAGAACTTCGTTTGACTAGAGAGCGTGAGCATGCTGTGGGGAAAGACATAGTGATTTTAAGCCTGCTGGGTCACATGATATGCAGTTCAAAGAAATTCTACACGCCCCCTTTTGAAAGCACTAAAACCATAAGACAGGACAGTAGAAGATGAAATACCGTTGTGGTAAAACCTCTTTAATTGAAAACTCAAAAAAAAGGCTATCTTAAAACGTAACTTTTAATAAATAATCTCAATTAAAAAGATAAACCGAGAATAACAATATACTACACGGACACTGAAGCCACTGTCTGTCCAAATTTCTAATCGCTGAAATTAGGGAGTCAGAACATTGTAGACCATAGACGGCCCTAGTGAAAAAACTGAGCCCTAGCCTATCAACACACGGGAATATCGCCCTGATGAGGGCGTTCCCGTCTGGAACCTAACCCTAAATAGTCCCTAGAATTCCCTATGGTCCCGGAGTTTTTTCACTAGGGCCATCTAGGGTCTACAATGTTCTGACTCCCTAATTTCAGCGATTAGAATTTTGGACACACAGTGGCTTCAGTGTCGGCGTAGCATATTGTTATTTTCATTTTATCTTTTTAATTGAGATTATTTATTAAAAGTTATGTTTTTAGACACCCTTTTTTGAGTTTTCGGTTACATATTAGTCAAGGGGCTAGTATTTTATTACTGTCCAGTTTTCATCCTGGGACAGTGTTTTTTCATTAAAACCTCTTTAATTACCTTAATTGGATTTTGTCATAGCAAATACTTTTAGTTGGTACCCGTTAAGCTGAGTTCACAGTGCATTTTGGTCCAATTCGGGACTTTGGTTGCAGAGATCTGTTTAAATACCTGAATATGCTCTACTTTGTGAGGAAAAGGGTAATAAAGTGACTATGTTTGTCCAATTGTTCCTTATTGATCTGCTGCACGTTTTCTCAGGATACTTTGTTCAGATACTCAAAGAGTAACCCAAATGGGACCAAAGCACAGTGTAAACCTTGCCTTAGACTATGTCCCACATTTGGTGGGAATTTTAAAAATGTATACTTAAAATATGCAATTTTATAGATAAAATGTTATATACACATACAGAATACGGCATCACACTGCATGTACTATAGGTACACAGGTGAGTACAAAAATATTGAAACTGACTCTTACCACTGCAGACAGTCTTATAGATTTTGCCTTATACCACTTTGAAAGCCAAAATTGCTATATATAACATTCATACCGCAATGATGTGTCTATAATATAAACACTTGCATCACATTGTTATGACTACCAGCTACGTGCACAGACAGTATCTAGACAAACTGGGAGTGACAGTTATCTGCACTTCAGTGCATCCCACAACTGCTGGAGGGTGCATGGTGGGTAGAAGTGGGAACTTAAAGCAAACATGGTGAAGGTAGTCCCAAAGATGCTCTATTGGGTTAAGGACTGGGGAGTAACGGGGCCAGGGTAGAAATTGTAGGTCTTGGCCATGCTTTTCCAACCAATGTCAGACAATTGTAGCCATATATGTTGTCTTGTTGTGCTTGAAGATCTCATCTGAACAAGAGAAGACATCCAGCATGTAAGGGAGTACATAATCTGCAAAGATGGATTCATACCAAAATCAGATGAGTATGCCTTCTACATGGATGAGTGATGCCAGAGAATGGTATGAAAATATTCCCCAGATTATTATGCTGCCCCGCCAATTTGCCTTTTTTCCCGCAGTGGTTGCAGGGTATTTATTCTCTGATGTCTCCTGCCTGACACACCAATGCCCATCCATTTAATGAAGCAGAAAATGTAGCTCAACGGGGAATACAACCCTCAGCAAAGGTCCAATTCTGATACTACAGTGAAAATTGAAGTCTTTTCTGCCACAGCAAATTCATTAGCAGAGGTGCAATGACCATCCATCTCTTTCAGATCCTCATGCCCCTCATACATCTGGTAACCCCCTGGTTCATTTAGGTGGCAAGCTGCTCCACAGTTTCTTGTTAGTCTACCAACATTCGCCTCTCACATTAATGACATGTGGAACTACACAGTTTTCACATCGCTTGTTCGTAATGTCGCCATTTATCCACTCAAGATGCATTTTCACCACAGTAACAGACAAACAGTTCCCAAACTACATGGTTTCAGAAATACTGCCACTGCTTGAAAACCAATAATCATCCCATTTTGCTACTCTGATAAATCACTGTATTAAATCATGACAGCAATGAGGGATATATGTGCAAACTTCTATACAGCTAAAAAAACAGCTAATGACATGTGACTCATTAGAAACAGTAGACTCTTCCACTATACATACAATCCAAAATTAATAAATTTGATTAGATATTGATCCATATTTCTTTAAATGAAACTCTAAATAAAAGTATACCCACTTTAATAATAATTTTTTTTCTTTCAGAGTGCAATTGCTTATGCCCTACAATATGTATAATGGCCAAATGTGAATTAAAATTGCTCTTTTGAAATATGTTTGGCTAGTGAAAGCCTACAGTCACATTAGGCATACTTGCTGACCATATGTATGTGAACCTTCAACTATTTATGCTAAATGTGGAGACAAAACTAGCCTTAGTCTTGGTTAACATCTGTCATGTTATTTAGACCCATTAAACACATACTAGTTAAAATTAAAGTGTGGAGCAGTTTGGCATAAAATCCTACCGGTCTTTAGTTTCCTGTGTTCTGAGCAGTGAATCTAGGGTGCATAACACACAAGTCCATATGTATGTAACACTATGTATAGCTTTGGTATCAAAATCAAATATGTTAACACAATCCAATATCAGCAGCACACTACTAGTACTAAAAAAAACCGAATCAAATCAAAAAGAACATAGGAATTTTTGGAAAAGCAATTCTGCTACTTAGAAAATATGAACATTTTTTGAGGTTCTTAGTTCACGTTTTTGATCAAAACTCCCTATCAGCAAGGCAACTTCAATACAGGTGGAAACCCACTATATTGATACCTCTTTTGATGCCAGTTCAGATCTCCATACTTAAAGAAGAGAAGACTCCAGCTACAAGTTATTCTGCATTGATTTAAAAGCATGTGCAGGTGGGTGGGGTGCAAGAAAATCCAGGAGGGGGCAGCCACTCCCCCATACAAACAGTCTATAAAGCAATATTTGGTCTGTACATCCCAAAAAAACTTTTCTGAGAAAAATGAGCATAGGTGCACACTGGTGTTGCAGTAACATACAAAAACAATCAGGCCCGGACTGAACATATACCATACCGGGCGGATGCCTGGTGGGCCGATCTGCTTGTGGGCCGCTTGTACTGCTCTGCTGTATGAGTTCTGTTAGCATAGCAGTCGGCCGCAGGCATCCAGATCGCATGGCATACCAAATTTTTCCCGAACGTACCTGTATCTGGACTGTACTCGTCAACAGTCGTAATCCTGAGCAGGCAGTACAGCCTTCACAGCCTTCCCCCTAGCGTGTAGAGGGTCTCCCCCCTGCGACCTGAGCAGGACCTCAGCAGTGTCTCCGCGGTGCCGGCAGTTCATAGAGTCTCACTCCCGGGCTCCTGCAGAAGCCAGTGCAGCTGCTAAAGACGACCTCCTGATGCCCAAAACACGTCCCTCTTAAGTGAGCTGGCCCCACAGGCAGATCACACAACAACAGGGGCTGAGAAGAGCTGCCAAGGCCAATAATGATCCATATGGATATCATGGTCTGATCTCAGTCCCCAGCATCCACATACATCATTACTGGCCTGGATGGGTCATTTCAGCCCCTATTGCTACAACAGTAATATCACATCTATAGGGACTGCTATGTTAGGGGGTAATAATTAGCAGTCATAACAGCCCCTACAGAGGTGATATTATGAGGGTAATAATAGGTGTGAAAATAACCTGGCAAAATCTGTCTGGACTAAAAAAAATAATTAAAGGAACAAAGAGGAAAGGAATAATTAAAGGAACATGTGCTCATTCATGGCTGATCAACATGATGTGCCATAAATTATTGATAGACTCAGGGCCAGGGCCAGGTTCAGGGGTAGGCTAGACACTTGGCTACAGAAACTCTTAACATCAAATCTACAGGATCACAATTTCATCAAAAATAAAATCACCTCAATATGGAGTTCTGCTGCCATCATGTTTGACTGTGCTTAAGCAGAGCGGCGCCATCCGCTCCGAGATGACTCCCTGATCTGCAGCTTATACACAGCCTGTGGGACTTGCAGTAAATGGCTCCCCTGAATTATGACGCTCCGAGGAAGGGGCCTTCTTGTATGTGGGCTGGAGCGGTCTGAATGCCAGGGCTGCTTTTTACTCCCAGTCCGGCCCTGAACACAATCCAATATCAGCAGCACACTACTAGCACTAAAAAACTATCAAAGAGGGCATAGGAATTTTTTGAAAAGCATTTCTACTACTTAGAATGCATGGAAAACTTTGGAGGTTCTTAATTCACATTTTTGATCAAAAGCCCACCTGCCAATCAGCAAGGCGACCTCAAATATGTTGTCTGTTCTTTAGCTAAAAGAAAGCATCATTAGCCACTACACCAGACATTAACTTAGATGTAAGAAATAGATGTAAAAAAAGATTAAAGAATAACACCTTGCTGTACTTAAACCCTTTCGGTCGCAGCCAGTTTTGACCTTTCTGACAGAGTCCTGTGTCACTTTATTTGATTTTTGATACTTTTACACATCCATGTGATTCAGAGAATGTTGTATTGTGACACATTGGGCCTCATGTATGAAAACTGTCTAGGTCTAAAACTCTCTTTGTTGCCCATAGCAACCAATCAGGTCCCCCCTTTAATTTCATTTAGCACTCTGGAAAAATGAGAGGGGCGCTCTGATTGATATTTTTAATCAGGTGCACTTCAGTATCAGGCGCATTACAGAGCGCCCACGGCACTTTGGAATGCGCCTGAGATCGGGGGGCGTGCTGGAGGCGTGTCACACCACAACTGTACAGATCTACACAGTTATGACTGTTTATTGGCAAATCCAGGTGCATTACTGCTGGAACAGGTAGACCACTTTAAAAGTGGTTTACCTGAGCCAGAATTGTCACTTAGCTAGAAAGCGCTAAATCTATGACCCGCAGTAGAACAGGTTCATAGATTCAGACTGGCCAGTACAGTCGACTGTTGCCACTAACAGCAGGGTTGGAGCCAGCTCTATCCCAGGTGTTAACACTTTAGACACTGCAGTGATCACGGCTGCAACGTCTAGCTGAATAAGGAACGATGCTGCGCTGTACAGTACTATCTTGGGCCAGCAGGAGACTTATATGGCAATGCTGTGGGAAGCCAGTGGCAAGGTTTAACCCCTTCCCGCAGCCTCACCCCACTCCAGCCTCCTGACTCCCAGAGACAGTACATTCAGACTATAAGATACACCCCTACCGTATTTTCATCCCTCTCCCAAATTTTAGTCCAAAAAATACAGTAGGTAATTTTTTGGCAGTGTTAATAAATGAAATAATTTCTGTTATACTACTGACTTTTGCACAAAATTACCCGTTTAATTCTTTAGGTTATTATGGTTAGGTGGAATATATTTTTTTATAATTATTATTATTATTATTATTTAGTTTTGAAAGACATTAATTCCAGGGCATTGTACAATTAAAGTGGTTTGAATATATAAATGAGACCAGAAAAAAGTACAACATTAGCACTAAATAAGAAATTGATACAAAAGGACCCTGTCTGCAAGAAATGACAATATATAATGGGATGATTTTTGGGTGGGGAAAATACATGAAAGGATCATTTTTCATTAATTTCTTTATAATCCCATTAAGGTAATTAGAAAAAGGGGCGAAATTCTCAAAAATTCAAATTCGCCGTTTTCGAAAAATTTATTCCGACAAAAATCGTTTTTAAAAAAAAAAACCCCCGGGAAAAATTTTTAAAAAAAACTTTCCGGGACAACGCTTTTAAAAAAAACAGCTATTTCCGGCTACACAGAACGTTGTGCCATGTTTAAAAATGCAGAGGGACTTGGTTTTGGTTTTCATACAAGGGGTAGTTTTAGTGGGACACCACATGCCCTCCCGGGCCGCTTTTAAAATCGCTTCACCCCAAAAATTTCCCCTGGGCATTTTAAGAGGGCAAAAACTGCCCAAAAAAACAAAAGGGGAAAATGTGGGCCTGGAAAAAAAAAAGGGCCTCAGGGCTCAGATGGCAACATCATTGGGGCCACAGAGTGGGCACAGTGACAAAAAGGGGTGGAGGTGACGGAAAGCGGGCCACAGCAGCATGAGGCAGAGAGGGGCAAAAATGACATTCGGGAGGGGGCCCAAAAAAAAGGATTTAGGCCACAGAGTGGCACAATGACAAGTGTTGAGGTAAACCGGCACCCGAAACCCCAACAGCGCAGCAGCATAAATTTCAAAATTTTTGGGGAAACAATGACAGGGGTGTAAAGGGTGGGGGGGAAATTCCCAGCCCCGAAAAAGATGGGGGAAACAAAAAAAACCCTGTCGGGGCAGTGTGGGGGCAGAGATATCGGGTTGGGTTATTGGTTTTTTTTTTATTTAAATTTTTTTTTTTTAAACTAGATCCCTTCTACCCTATATACGGGGGCCCCAAACTGCCCCCCCGCATACTATAAAACTGCCCCCCCAACTGCCCTCCCCTGCAAAATTTTTAAAAAAATACTGCCCTGCCTCCCATACCTATATACTGCCCCATACTGCCCTGCCTGCATACCTAAATACTGCCCCATACGGGCCCTCCCTGAATACCTATATACTGCCCGCCGGAAATACCAAAATTTTCTGCCCCATACGGGCCCTGCCTACCTAAAATACGGGCCCAAATACTGCCCTCCCTCATCCCTATCCCACTCCCCTACCTCCCATACCACATACTCCCCCAATACGGGCCCCTCCCCTGCATCCCTATATACTGCCCCTCCCTCATACCTTTTAAACTGCCCCATACTGGCCCTGCCCCCCATACCAAATATCCCTGCCCTGCCTGCAGGGCCAATATTTTTGGCCCCATACGGGGCCCTTTCCTCCCTATATATTGCCCCATCCCTCCCCCCTGTCTCCCATACCTATATACTGCCCCATACTGCCCTGCCCTTTATACCTATAAACTGCCCGGGCCTGCATCCCCTTTTTTATTTTCCCATACTTCCCTGCCTGCATCCCAAAAATACGGGCCCCTGCCTGCTAAATACGGGCCCTGCCGCCAAATATACTGCCCGGGCCTCCCTATAAGGGGGCCCCTTTCCCGGCCCTATATACGGGTCCCTCCCCAAACCCTATATACGCCCGGGCCTGCCTATATCCCCCGCCCGGGGCCTACCTATAAGGGGGCCCATTTCCCTCCCCATAAAACTGCCCCCTGCCTACCTATATATTTGCCCTCCCCTACTAAAATCGGGGCCCCCTGCCTCCCTATATACGGGCCCCTTTCCTCCCCAAAATAAGGGGCCCCTTTGCCCTGACTACATAGCGGCCCTGCCTGCCTATATTCCTGGTCCGCTGGCTAAATATTTGGCCCCCGCCTGCCTACATACGGGGCCCTTTCCTTTGCCAAACAAAATGCCCCCCTGCCTGTTTTATATACGGGCCCGCCTGCTTATATAAGCCCTATCTGGCAATTTAACTCCCCCGGGCCCTACCTGGCAAATTAAAATTGAGGGCACCCATAAGCTAACGGGCAATTTACGGGGGGGCCAGCCCTACTAACTGGCTTGTTTTTGGGGGGGCCCGCCCTAGCTAACTGGCTAATTACTGGGGGCAGCCCCAGCTAACGGGTTTATTTAAACGGGGGGGGGGCAGCCCCAGCTACCGGGCTATTAAGGGGGGGTGGGGTCCTGTCTATCAAACCAAATAAATGGGGGAAAAGGGCCCTGTTTACCTCCCCAAAAGGGGAGTCAAACCTTTTTACATGCCATTTATTTTACTTTTTTTTTAATTTCAAATTTTTTTTAGGGGTCAACATACCCCTTTTGGGGGAAATTTGGGATGGGAAATGCGGGTAAAGAGGGACCCAAAGATTTTATTTTGGGTAAATTCTACAGGGACAAGTAATGCCCGGGGGAAAAGAAGACATTGCTTTCTGTCCCTGGACGGAAAAAAAAATTTGGGAAAGGGAACAACTCATCAGGGAAGACATCCCTTGGGGGTTTGGGCCAGAAGGAGGGAAAAAAGGAAAAAGAAAACAACTCCCCTCAGGGATGACTCTCCTGTGAGTCCCCTGCTGGGCAGGGGTCCCTATTTTACTTTTTGGTTGAATCAGTCTGTGTTCATGTTAATTTTGGAAACCCGAAATAATGGGGGTGTGGTTGGTGGGATTGTAGTTTTTGCTGGTCTTATGTATGGGCAGGTTTGGGGTTGTCCCCGGATTGTAAAGTGCACACCCGAATCTGGGGATGAGGCGGGTTTCTCTGCACCCCCTGTTTCTTTCTTTTTTGTTTTTGGGGGCGCCACACAAGCACTTTATTCAATTTTTTTTTTGCATTTTTTTGTTGGGAGAAAAGTACAGGGATTAACTACTCTGCCTTTTTGCCCAAAAAAAAAAACACCAAAAAACCATAAAAAATGCACCAAAAAGCTACCTGTGAAAGCCCTTTTATAAATGTATTTTTTTTTAGAAGGTGCGAGAACAAGGGAAATTTTTTAAAAGGGGGATATTGGAAATTGGGGCTGCTGGGGGCTTTGTGCCAGGGGTGATTTTTTATTTCCCCTTTAGGCCCTGCCCTTTGGGGTATTCGATTGCCTTTAAGAACTGGGGTCGATAGCATTAAAATGTATATCACGGAAATTGGGACGCACACTGGACTTCAATTTCCCAAAACCCCACAAATCAAAAGGGAAGAGAAGCAGTCCCCTGACACCCCCCCAAAAAACGCTAAAAAAAAGTTTGTTTCTTTGTTGAGACCCCAGCAGGGACTTCACTACACAACACAGGGGGAGCAGTGGTTTAAAATGACAGCGTCGCGTCCAACTTAAAATAGTGCGGTGACGTCAAAAGAACCCCCCCCCGGTCTCTGATTGGGGTTCATCTCTACACATGTTTATTTAGGGAACTCCTTTCTTTCCCCCCAACTTCTTTTCCCCATTAATGCCCCTGTGCTCGCACCCTTTTATTTAAATTAAAAACACCTTCGTTTTTCCCCCCCCAAATCACCCCAAGGGTTTTGAATTCCTTCAGAATCAAAGGGTTTTTCCCCCGAAACCTCAAACGAATTCCACTTCGTTAGAAAACCATTCGCCCATCTCAAAAGGTTTAATTTTCTTAAAACTTTTACCCGCATTTTTTAGCCCCCTTTAAGGGGAATACATTTTTACAAATTTATTATATATTGTAAGGCCGCAGCTGGGAAGGTCTACAATGGTATATGTATCCCAGCCAGGTTCTGGACATATGTCTGGAGGAGGCAAGACACATGCCACCAAGGTAAGGACCCTTTGGTGGAGTGAAAGGCCAGTGCTAGATAGGTGTCGGCAGTACAGACTGTCGACATACATTTAAGTTGTACGTTAGTATGGCTACCAGCCATTCCCGGGTCGGACTTTCATTGGGAGTAAGCATAGAGCAGGGTCGGTGCTTACTCCCCATGGTTCCACTCCGGGATTTCCCGGCTGAATATAAGGTCAGCAGGTAAGCTGACTGGGTGTTGGCTGTCTACCTTCAGGGCTGGAGCCGTTCACACTGCTGGAAGCCAGTGTCTCCTACACCGTCACCCCAAGGTGCTAGTGAGGGAACTACACCTATGTATAGTAAGCGCTCAGATGAGCAGGAGTTTTGTGTATATTAATATGTTTGCTGTACATGTATTGTCATCCGTTTTTGTTCTGCTGGTGCAATAAACACACGGAAGCAAGAAACCGTTTATACCAGATATCTGCCTCTGTCTCATGCTTGAAGGACTTGTGATATGATCCCAGAGCTGTGCAAGCTCACATATGGTGGAGGTATGCAAAGGGCATTTTAAAGAGATGCTTCTCTTAAAGAGACAGGCAGCAAACGTGGTCCCAGCATATGTCTTGGATTAAAGCAGCAACTGCACAATAAGTAGAGACATCCAAAATGGACGAGCTGGTGAAACAGTTGATCCAAGCCAATCCAAACCTCCAGATGATGGCCGCAAGCCAGCAAAAGGCCCACGAGGAGACCGTACAGGCTCAAGCGGAGACCAACCGCCTACTGATTGAGACACACCAAGCCGCATTTAAAGAGCAACAACAGGTAAACCTGGCTCTACAGCAGCAACTCCAGGTCCTAACTACAAGGCCAGAGGGGGCAGCAGGTGGGCAGTTCACGCCCTGTCAAGCAGTGCTTCAAGTCCTGTGCAAGATGACCCAAGACGACGACGTGGAAGCGTATCTCGGCACCCTCGAGAGGATTGCAGAGAGAGCAGCTCCCAGTCGACCAGTGGGCCGACGTCCTGGCTCCCTTTTTAACCGGCGAACCCCAAAAGGCTTACTTCGATCTGAGGATTGGAGAAGCCAAGGACTATACCAGGCTGAAAGGGGAGATCCTAGCCCGACTGGGAGTTACTCTGGCGGCCCGGGCCCAGAGAGTCTACACCTGGGGGTTCGATCCAGCACAGTCAGCACGATCCCAAATGTATGACCTCTACCAACTCACCAGCAAATGGCTGCAACCGGAGAGTCTCCGAGCTGCCCAGGTGATTGAGCGGGTCATCTGTGATCGCTTTGTATGCGCTTTACCCGTGAGGATCTAGCGGTGTGTGGGGTACACGGACCCCAAAGTCTGGACGAGCTCATCTCCATTGTGGAACTGTACAGCGCCACAGAGGAGTTCCTCCAGGGTCTGCATCCACCTACGCCAACACGGGGTAAGACAATCCCTGCCCCAAAAGGGGAAAGTAGATGTCCTGAGGGGAGAGGGTCACGGTTGGGATAGAAGGGGGGAAGGTTGCCCACCCCAAACATGGACCTTTCACCCAGAGCTCGGGGACCCATTGTCTGTTGGCGATGCAATGGACTGGAACATGTTGCAGCACGATGTCCAATGCAGGGGGACCCCATGGACTGTGGCATTATACGGCACACAACATTATTTGCCAGACCTTCCTATACCTCGCATGCTAAGGCTGGTGGTGACCGACGGGAGTGCACGGTAAAAATCAACGGACGTTCCATTCAAGCTCTCATGGACTCCGGGAGCTTGACAGTGGACACCGGTACAGGCCAGGCTGGTGGACCCAGACCAACTCCGATCCCGCCGTGTAGGGGTGGTCTGTATCCACGGTGACACCAGAGACTACCTAACTACCGTACTTACCCCAGAGACTCCCTGCGGGGCCGCACGACATGAGGTGGCTGTCGTCGCGAGCCTACCTCACAGTGCTATTATAGGCTGTGACTTTCCCTTGTTCTGGGAGTTGTGGGGTACTAAGTATAATGAGGTAAAGAGTAATGTGTCCGCACAGGGACTCGGGGAGCCCGATGGGTTTCCGTTCTCCGTCCTGGCGGGGAACCAGAGAAAAAAAACCCTCTGAGCTCGAGTTCACCTCTCTGCCACTGTCAAAAGGGAACTTTGGTACGGAGCAACTGAGGGACCCAAACTTGGAACACGCTTGGGGAAGCGTCAAGGTTATAGATGGGAAACCCCACGAACCAGGAGTGAGTCTGGTCTACCCTCACTTTGCGGTTAACAATAATAAGTTGTATCGAGTAAAAAAGACCCCAACCGAGGTGGTGGAGCAATTGGTGGTGCCCAGATCATATGCCCGCCAGGTGTTGGAGCTGGCCCACTCCCATGTGCTGGGGGGACATTTAGGGGTGGAGAAAACCCGAGAGAGGGTAGAGCGCAACTTCTACTGGCCAGGGATTTACAGGGCAATTGACGACTTCTGCCAGTCTTGCCCAGAGTGCCAAATAAACGCCACTAGGCCTCATTTTCGGAGCCCCCTAATCCCTCTGCCATTAATAGAGGTCCCCTTCGAGCAGATCGGCATGGACCTGGTAGGGCCCCTCCCTAAGTCAGCCAGGTGACACCAGCACATCTTAGTGGTCCTCGATTACTCCACCCGCTATCCCGAGGTCATCCCCCTTAGGAACACCTCCTCCAAGGGATCACAAAAGAGCTGTTCCAAATGTTCACCCGCACGGGTATCTTGAAGGAGATACTCACTGACCAGGGTACCCCCTTCATGTCGAAGGTGACCAAAGAACTCTGCCGCCTACTCAACATTACCCATCTCCGTACCTCGGTGTATCTTCCGCTGATTGATGGGCTGTTTGAGAGTTTCTATAAGTCACTAAAGGCGATGCTTAAAAAGGTGGTGGATAATGATGGGAGAGACTGGGACCGCCTACTACCCTACCTCATGTTCTCTATACGGGAGGTATCGCAAGCGTCCACAGGGTTCTTGCATTTCGAGCTCCTCTATAGTAGACATCCCCGGGGACTCCTGGACATAGCCAAGGAGATCTGGGAGCAGGAAAACACCCCCTATAGGAGCCTGATTGAACATATTGCCGAGATGCAGGATAGAATCGCAGCAGTCCTGCCTATGGTGCACGAGAACCTACAGCGGGCCCAAGAAACCCAGGCAAGGGTATAACAGGTCCGCAAGGGTCAGAGTGTTCCAGCCCGGCAATCGGGTGCTAGTGCTTGTCCCCAAGGTCGAAAGCAAGTTTCTGGCAAAGTGGCAGGGCCCCTATGAGATCAAAGAGCGGGTCAGTGAGGTCAACTATAAGGTGTTCCAGCCCGGTAAGAGGAAACCTTATCAAACCTACCACGTCAACCTAATTAAGCCCTGGAAGGACCGTCAAAGTTGTATGGCGGTAAGAGAGCATAAGGGGGCCCCAAACGGAGAGTTACCACCCGTCTGTATCTCCGACTCCCTGTCAGAATCACAGCGACAGGAAACTAGGGAGTTCCTACAAAGGAACCGGCAGGTCTTTTCAGATCTGCCAGGTCGCACGAAGGTCATCGAACATGGCATCATCACAGAACCCGGCCAGAAGGTACGTTTGAGGCCATATAGGGTCCCTGAAGCTCAGAGGCAAGCGATTGCTGAGGAAGTTAAAAAGATGCTGGAGCTTGGGGTCATAGAAAAATACCAAAGTGGGTGGTCGAGCCCAATAGTGCTCATACCCAAACCCAATGGCAGCTTACTTTTCTGCAATGATTTTCGTAAGCTAAACGAAATCTCAAAATTTGATGCCTACCCGATGCTCCGGGTTGATGAATTGGTTGAGAGGCTAGGACCAGCGAGGTACATCAGTACGTTAGACCTGACCAAGGGCTATTGGCAGGTTCCCCTCACAAAGGAGGCCAGGGAGAAACGGCCTTTCCCCCCCCAGATGGCCACTTTCACTACATGGTCCTTCCCTTTGGCCTACATGGGGCTCCGGCCACATTCCAGAGGATGATGGACGTCATCCTACAGCCCAATAGAAAATATGCGGCAGCATATTTGGATGACGTGGTGGTCTTTAGCACGGATTGGGAGTCCCACCTGACCAGAGTGCAAGCCCTCTTAGACGCCAAAAAGGCAGTAGTTCTGACCCGCAACTTAACAAGTGTGCCCAAAGGGGTTTGAGGGGGCTCGCTATCTGGGGTACAACATTGGGAGGGAGCATCAAGGGCCCCCCAAAGGACAAACTGGAGGCAATTAGAAATTGGTCTCAACCGATCTCCAAGAAGCAGGTCCCGGGCCTTCTTAGGTAAACGCAGGTAATATAGGAGGTTCGTGCCCAACTTTGCCTCCATAGTAGCCCCACTTACGGACCTCACAAAAGGGACAAAGTCCACCTTGGTCAAGTAGAACTAGGAGACTGAACAAGCCTTCCAAATTCTAAGCGAGGTACTCTGCTCATGGCCCCGAACTTCCAGAAATAATTAATTGTTCAGGCAGACGCTTCTGAGGTAGGCTTAGGGGCTGTCCTGTCACAGCTGTTTGAGGGAGAAGAACACCCGGTAGTGTATCTCAGCAGGAAGCTGTCAGCGGCGGAGAAAAACTACGCCATAGTGGATAGAGAATGCCTGGCCATTAAGTGGGCTATCGAGTCGTTGCGTTACTACCTGATAGGTAGACCGTTTAGAGTCATCACAGACCATTCTCCTTTAAAGTGGATGGCACAAAACAAAGGTAAGACTGCAAGGGTGACCTGGTGGTTCCTGGCTCTACAGGACTTTAATTTCTCTGTAGAACATCGCCCCAGGTCACAACAGGCCAACGCCGATGCGTTGTCACGGGTGCACAATTCTATGGCACAAAGTGCTCCACCCCACAGGTCTGAGCAGAAGGGGGAGGGAGGGGGGTATATGTAAGGCCGCAGCTGGGAAGATCTACAATGGCATGTATATCCCAGCCAGGTTCTGGACATATGTCTGGAGGAGGCAAGATACATGCCACCAAGAAAAGGAGCCTTGGTGGAGTGAAAGGCCAGTGCTAGATAGGTGTCGGCAGTACAGACTGTCGACATACATTTAAGTTGTAAGTTAGTATGGCTACCAGCCATTCCCGGGTCGGCCTTTCACTGGGAGTAAGCAAAGAGCAGGGTGGGTGCTTACTCCCCATGGTTCCACTCCGGGATTTTCCGGCTGTATATAAGGTCAGCAGGTAAGCTGACTGGGCGCTGGCTGTATCTCCAGTCTTCCTTCAGGGCTGGAGACGTTCACACTGCTGGAAGCCAGTGTCTGCTACACCGTCACCCCCCAAGTGCTTGGGAACTACACCTATATATAGTAAGCGCTTAGAAGAGCAGGAGTTTTGTTTATGTTTATATATTTGCTGTACATGTATTGCCATCCGTTTTTGTTCTGCTGGTGCAATAAACACATGGAAGCAATAAACCATTTGTACCAGATATCTGCCTCTGGCTCATGCCTGAAGGACTTGTAATGTGATCCCAAAGCTGTGCAAGCTCAGAATATTTATAATGTATTAGTATACTTCTGCTAAATAAGGTAATGGTATAGCTTTTATAGTCAGCATATTTTTTGTTGTGGAAGAATCCTAACTCCCTGTTAAGATATACAGTTGAAACCAGAAGTTTACATACACTATATAAAAAGACACATATGCATGTTTGTCTCACTATCTGACATCAAATCAGAATAAACCGTGCCCGTTTTAGGTCAATTAGGATTACCAAAATTATTCATATTTGCCAAATGCCAGACTAATGAGAGAGTAAGAGTGTGTAAAGCATTTTTATTACTTTTTGCAAAGTCAAAAGTTTACATAAATTTCATTAGTATTTGGTAGCATTGCCCTTAAACTGTATGACTGGGGTCAAACATTTTGTATATCCATCCACAAGTTTCTCACAATAATTGGTAGGAATTTTGGCCCATTCCTCCTGACAGAACTGGTGTAACTGATCCATGTTTGTAGGCCGTCTTGCTCACACCTGCCTTTTCAGCTTTGCCCATAAATTTTCAATAGGATTGAGACAGGGTTTTTGTATGGCCACCCCAAAATATTGACTTAGTTATCCTTAAGCTACTTCGTAACCAGTTTGGCAGTATGCTTCGGGTAATCGTCCATTTGGAAGACCCATTTCCACTGAAGCTTTAACTTCCTGGCTAATGTCTTGAGATGTTACTTCAGTATTGCCTTGCCACATAATCTTCTTTCCTCATTGATGCCATCTATTTTGTGAAGTGCACCAGTCTCTTCTGCAGCAAAACAAACCCTACAACATGATGCTATCATTCCCATGTTTCACAGTTGGGATGGTGTTCTTAGAATTCCAAGCTTCTCCCTTTTTCCTCTAAACATAACAATGGTCATTATGGCCAAACTGTTCAATTTTAGCTTCGTCAGACCACAGGACATGTCTCCAAAGATGTAGGTCTTTGTTCCTGTATGTATTTGCAAAAATTAATCTGGCTTTTTATATATTTTTTGCAGTAACGGCTTCTTACTGGCAGAGTGGCCTTACAGCCCATGTTGATACAGTACTCGTTCCACTGTGGATAATAGCACAATCTTACCAGCTTTCACCAGCATCTTCACAAAGTCTTTTGCTCTTGTTCTTGGGTTGATTTGCACATATTGAACCAAAGCACGTACATCTCTGAGACACAGATCCTGTCTCCTTTTTGAGTGGTATGATGGCTGGACAATCCCATCTTGTTTGTACTTGCGCAAAATTGTTTGTACAGATGAACAAGGCACCTTCAGGCATCTGGAAATTGCACCCAAGGATGAACCAGACTTTGCAAGTCCACAATTCTCTTCCTGATATGTTGGCTGATTTCTTTAGACTTTCCCATGATGTTACACACAGAAACAGTGTGTTTCTGATGTGCATTAAAAACATCCAAATGTGTGTCTCTAATTAACTCAAATGTTGGCAATAAACTTACCAGAAGCTTCCAAAAACATGACATCATCATATGGGCCGTCCCATAGGCATATTTATCCTAATGTATGCAAACTTTAATAAAAATGCCTTAAAAAATTCTCTCTCTCATTATTCTGGCATTTGGCAAATATAAATAATTTTGGTAATCCTAATTGACCTAAATTGGGTAAGGGGTTTATTTGATTTTCATGCAGATTGATAAAACAGGCATATTGTCTTTTTTTAAGTGAAATATAAATTCTGGTTTCATCTGTACATTTTCCTACAGAAAAAAATCAGTTGTGGAATCCTCAGCAGAAATCTGAGGACTGACAGATGAAAGCAGCCACACAAAGTAGGGCAGATGTTTTAATACTGTCTCATTCTTGGACAGTGTAAACTTAGACTAGACAGTCTTACAATGCGCTACTAAAACACACAATAAACGTGGTATAAAACATGTACAGAACTTTTTTGCCGCTTGCCACTAGAAATTCTAGTGCAAGTACAATAACAAATAGCATATGCCGCTACTTTTTGATACAGACACAAGCCACAAACTGGAACCACTCACAGACATCTTTACTTTGTGACTGTTGCAGTGATTGCTCCCCACTGTAAAAGAGTTTGGGAATAATGACAACAACATGACAAGAGTATCTGGCAGCAGGCCAGTTATACTGACAACAGTATATCAAGGTGAAAGATGTTTTTTACCAAGTAGACTTACCCCATGATAATGGGGAAAACATATTTTTAAAAAAGTAACCACTTTTTGGGGAACATCTTTAAACTTCTCCAGGCAGTATCTGCTAGGAAAAAGGCTATCACTGTTCTTTTTATAGTTCATGCTGTATGAGTATATCTTTAATGCATATAGTAATATACACATTTTAACCTGGTGCCTGGACCCTTAGCATTTACTCTCCATTGGACACGTTTGCTGGAGAATGCCATTGCTATTGTCCCCCAGGCATTGTCAAGAAAAATGATAAATGGAACTTGCTGTAGTTATGAAAGTTACATAGTTGAAGGTTATTATCTCTTTTATCAGAAATTATTTGGCATGAATGGGTGTAAAAATATTCTCTGCTTTTTCTGCAACCTTGACTTCAAAAACTGTATTACTGGCAGCATCTTTTTAGTAATCATTCATAGCAACCAGTATCTTGCTTCCCTATTAATATTTCTGTAAGTTTATGGTGAAATCTAAATCTTCATTAGAAATTATTTAGCTATATTCGTATTGATTAGCAAAATCACGAAATGATGTAAAAAAAATAACATTGATTATCTTGTGACACTAATGCTTTTTGTTGGCAGATTTATAATTAGGCACAAGTGAACTCAGATTTTAAGATGATGTGTAAAAAGCGGGAAAGATAAACGTCAGACCTGATGACTATGGCGGGGTCAATTTAGATCATGGGTAGGGGCAGAACATTCCCCCAAAATGGCACATCTTGTGGAGTATTCCTGGTATGGAGTGTTTAGTACCAAGCAAAAACGGTCAAAGGAGGAAGAACTAGCAAAGGGTTAAGTGGCTAAGGCTTGTTTATGCATGTAGGGACTGCAGGTAAGCCTACACACTTTGCTCTCCAAAAAGAACTACGATAGCACAAATTGCCACAAAATAAATGTTTTAAAACACATAGGGTCTTATGTATGAAAACTCTCTATGAGTAAGATTTGGAGGGACATAATAGATACAGGAGGCTCTACTCTTTTTTTTCTCTGTGTTGTTCATAGATGTCCCTTATGCATATTGATTTGTGATATCCTTTAAAGAAATATTGTATTAAGAGGACTTGATTAAAAGTTTAGAGGAATTGATTCTTTCTGGATTTATATCCTTCCTTACTCCCTCAATCTACTAGCTCTACAGAAACATGGCTCCAAAAACCTGAGACTGCTTCCATTGCTTCTCTAACCTATGGTGGTCTACACTTTACCCACACCCCCCAGACCTGAGTAAAGGGGTGAAGGGTCCAAACATAATAGAAAATATTTAGGGGGTAATATATCTTTGCAATATTTTTTTGGTTTTCTTAAAACCCCCTAAACAAACATTTTAAAAAATGTATAAACTATGGAAAAAAATTTCACTTGCGGTTTTAGTTCCAATTGGGGTAAAAGTGTAAGTCCAAGATTGGCAGGAAAAGTTCTAAGGCAAGTCCCTTTTCAAGCAATTGCTCATGTGTGCAGCCCCTGCATATGGGGCTTACCCCTTGATACTCCAATGTGGAGATCTAAAACCCCAAGTGCAATTTTTTCCATATTTTATACATTTTTAAATGTGTGTTATGGCTTTAAGAAAATTGACTAAATTACATATTGTCAGATGATATGATTATCTCTCATAGTGGAGTGTTTGCTACTATTGTTTGGACATATGTTGGGTAAGTGAAGGCACCCATTATACACTCCCTTGCGCGCGGTTCTAGATAGAAGTCCGTATATATATCTACTCAGGATGAAAGAGTCAGCATGCTTCTTTCTCCACACTGCATATAACAAGCTGTTCCTTCTGCACCCTCCTTCACTTGCCCCTGCTTTGAGTTCCACACCCTAAGACTATTTTGGCTGTTTTCTCTCAGTCGCAGTTATGTACAGACCCCCTGACTCACCCCAGTTTCTGTATCATTTTGCTGCATGGCTCCCTTGCTTTCTCTCTACTGAAATGCCTACACTCATCATGGGAGATTTCAACATCTCCATTGACGACATCATATCTCCTTCTGCCTCTCTTTTCCTTTCATGAACATCTTCTCTTGGCCTCTCGCAATTTACAAATTCTCCCACTCACAAGGATGAGAACACTCTTGATCTCATCTTTTGTCACCTCTGTTGAATTTCTAACTTTGCTAATTCTCATAAACATTCATGAATTCATAGACACCTCACTGTCTCTCTTCTGTCTCCTGTCCCGACCTGGCTGTTAATCAATATAATGAAACTCTCTCAACCACCCTGGACATATTGGCACTGCTTAAATCCCGTAACTCCAGAGGCAAATGCCATCACCCTTGGCAAACATCTCAAACTCGCTTTCTTCAACAATGTTCCAGATATGATGAACGTCTGTGAAGAAAATTATAGCTATCTGCATAATTTCTCCACTACAAATTCATGCTCATGCCTTACTACACTGCACTACACAACACTTCAATGAGTCAAACAAGAATACTTCATTACTCATCATCTCCAAATGTTATAAACCTATTAAAAAAACCCCCCCCTAAAACGGCCTGTTTGACACTTTCCATTCCCTCCTCAGTCCTAAAGCTCAGGCCCTGGTCACTGACCTTTGTGCTGAAGACCTGGCAATTAACTTAAAATTGACGGTATCCAGCCAAACATCACATCTCAATTGCAAAGTAATACCCATCCTGTCCCCTCCCACATATCCGCTAGTCTGCTCTCAGAACATGACCCGGCAGAAAAAGAAGTATCTAGGCTTCTCTTGTCTGCTTGCTCCACCACCTGCGCTAGTGACCCCATTCCTTCCCACCTTGTCCAGTCTATTTCTCCAGCTGTCATCTCTCAACTTACAGAAATCTCCAACCTCTTTCTCCTCACTGGGATCTTTCCATCCTCATTTAAACGTTCTGTTATAACCCCTTTACTTAAAAAGGCCACTCTGGATACATTCTGCACTGCTAATTATCAACTGTCTCTAACCAGCCCTTCATCTCCAAATCCTTGAATGCTTGGTTACTCTAGCTATTGAATATCTCTCTTTTCTCATATCTCTAAAATCTGGTTTCCGTACCTTATACTACGAAACTGCTTTTTGCTAAGTCTCAATGATCTCATCACTGCTAAATCTCAGGGCAACTGCTTGTTGTTGCTTCTCCTTGATCTTTCTGCAGCATTTGACACTGTCGATAATCAAAATTTCCTCAACATGCTCAGCGCCATTTTCCTCTAGGAAACCGCTCTCTCTTGGTTTTAATCTTACCTCTCTGACTGCTTCTTCATTGGTCTCATTGGAAGGTTTACTTGTTTATCCTCTTTCTCTTGCTGTCGAGGAGGCTCGGGTGGAATTAGTTCAGGTCCTCTTCTGTTTTTACTCTTTACCACCGCTCCATTGGACAAACATTTAGCAGATTGGGCATCTCATTCGCTGATGCACTTCAACTATACACCTCTTCCTGTGACATCACTCCTGTTCTGCTACAAAACACCAGTGACACCTTCACCTTACTTTTTTTTTTACTTTTTTCTTTTCATCATTCTGGTACAGTTTGATCTTGGTTTCATCTGTCCAAAGAATGTTCCTCCAGAACTGAGCTGGCTTTTGTAGATGTCTTTTAGCAAAGTACCATTTTTTTCTTATTTTTATTATACTTTTGTGAGTGTTTCTTATGTAGATTTGGATAATGATAAGTTACATCCATGGAGAGTTTTTCAGAGACAAACTGTGTGCTAAAATACCAGACAAATGCAGCCAAAACTGATTTTGGTCGGCATTTTATAATACAGATGGGACATTGAACCACTAAGCACAATGCAAATTCAACCCAGAGTTTATTAATGTAAAGAAGTGGAATATTCGTGAATGGCCAATCAGTCACCTGGATGTCAATCCAATTGAAGCATAGCATTTCACTTGTTAAAGCACTTAAACTTCAGACAGGAAAGGCCACAAACTAACAGCAACTGAAAACCGCTGCAATAAAGGCCTGGCAGAGCATTAAAAAGGAGAAAACGCAGCGTCTGGTGATGTCCATGAGATCAAGACTTAGGGCTGTATACCTGTTCATGTGGAAGATATGAATGACTGATTAAAGGAGGATTTCAGTGTGAATGATATATCAGAACCGGAGTCCAATCCGACAGAAAACTGATTTACAGTAAAACCAGTGTCGTCGTTTAGATGGCACTAATTTTACTCAAATATTTTCTGTCAGCGCCTACAAATAATTCTTCGAGGTGTTTACACACTAATAGCACTAAAAGATAGGAGGCAGAAATCTGCCTTGGGCAGTCTGGGTCGTTTGCTCATTGGAATTCTGCGTTTGCAAGTGCCAAATTCAAACAAGCAAATGACACTGTCATGGCCGAAAAACTGTCATGTGAACCCACCCCAAGTGTGTAGTGTATCTGTGTTCAACATACTAGTATGTATATATACACACAAAATTTCTGGGGTACCTTGTCTAATGTAGTTAGTCTCTGGGATACAGTGTGTAATGTAATAATCTCTGGGGTATGGTGTGTAATGTAATATCTGGGGTACAGTGTGTAATGTAATCTCTGGGGTACGGTATGTAATGTAATCTCTGAGGTATAGTGTAATATAATCTGTAGTATGGTGAGTAGTGTAATATCTGGGGTACAGTGAGCAATGTAATAATCTCTGGGGCATGGTGGAATATAATCTCTGTAGTACAGTGTGATATTGTATATTGTTGGTATTGGGTTGAGTTGTAAAATGTAATTATCTCTGGGGCATGGTGTAATATAATCTCTATTCTACAGTGTGTAATGTAATATCTGGGTTATAGTGTGTAATGTGTATACTCTCTGTGGTATTGGGTGTAATGTATTCTGGTGGTAACGGCATTTAATGTAAACTCTGGGGTAAAGTGGGTAATGTAGTAATCTCTGGGGTACAGTGAGTAATGTAATCTCTAAGGTATGATGTAATGTAATCTCTGGGGTACAGTGTATAATGTGTTCATCTCAGGGGTACAGTGAGTAATGTAATGTGATTTCTGGGGTACAGTGAGTAATGTAATCTCTGGGGTATGGTGTAATGTAATCTTTGGAGTTCAGTGAGTAATGTAATTTTATTTCTAAGTTAGTGGTGGGTAAATATATTGACTTTTGGGAATACAGGCATTTATTATTTGGGGTAGTATAATGTGCAATCATTTCCCCTAGGTGCAGCTAGTAATGTAATTTCTGTGGCTACATTGGCTTCATTGCCAGGGCTGCTTTTTAGTCCCAGTCCGGCATGAACAGTAATTATCAAACTGTATTATAAAGTTAACAACAGTGACAACAAAATATTTACTATCAGTGACGTTAAAATAGCAGAGATGTATAGAATTTGATATACTACATATTATAATCACCATAGAATGTTGCTGCGCCTTTAATAGGTAAATCTAAATATGTGTTTGCCGTTCACATCTATTGAATTTCTACTTAACTATGACAGTTTTAACCATGCAGGGAAACGTAAAACTCACAGCGCTCCCACAGACCTCCGAGCTGGGCTTCGCTGCAGGGAGAAGAAGGGAGAGAAGGGAAAGAAGGGTAAGGAAGGGAAAAGGAGGGAGGGAGGGAAAGGAAGAGAAGGAGAGAGGGGAGGGAAAACTGGTCTCCACCCACTTTTTGAACCAAAGTTACGCCTATTATGACAGACATGTTCAAATGCTCAAATCTGACAGTTTGCAGTCAGAAAAGAGTCCAGCTATCATCGTCACCTGAGAGGTTAGCCAATGGTCTACCTTTTCAAGTAATAGGTTAATCAGTTGTGAGATGGGTGGGGCTAGCCTCAGGTGGGTGGGTCATGCATTCTTAACAGCAGCATAGTATTAACTGTAGTGTGGATGATAACTCAGCACCCTTTGCAACCTCCAATGTTGTTATGTGTTTGCCTACATCTAGTGTGTCCATTGGTGGTCATATAAGGGGTAGGGTTATCGACCACACCACAAAATCTGTGTGGAAAATGACCTGCCGTTCATATTTTAAATCTTCTGCATATGATTTATGTTGTTTTTACACTTGAGATTTTCTACAATTACTTTTCTGGGGAAGTCAAAATCCACAATAACCTACATATAAAAATGGTTTTGGTGGGGATTTTGCCATGAAGAGGACATTGTGGCATCACAGCAAAATCTGCAACCTGCAGTTGAAAATTTGGAGCAATAGAAACTATGTTAGTTTTCCACCTGCAAATCCGAAACAAAGATCTGCAGCATTTGTGTCTCATTTGGACCAATGTTGATTGTGTGTGTACATTTTCTTTACCTTTTTTTTTTTTTTTTTTTTTTTAAATACCACTGAATATCTATTAAAAGCCTAAAAAAATTTAATTTACAGGATTTTTTAAGGGTCAGTTCTAGCTATTTGTACATACATGCTTGTGTTTCTAGATGTGAATTTCACCTTATTACATGCATCTGACAATGACACTGTTGAAACACCATCTAACACACAGGTGTCAAACTGCCGGCCCTCCAGCTGTTCGGAAACTACAACTCCCATCATGCATTTGTATAATCTTAATTAATTGTTTTTAGTGGGTTTTTTTGTGGCATGATGGAAGTTGTAGTTTCCCAACAGCTGGAGGGCCGGCAGTTTGACACCCCTGAAAACAGTTACTAATGGAATGTAAGAACACTAGAACACTCAAAAGCTCATGTATTGTGTGAATCAATTACACACAGTTTCATAGCTTCAGAAACTGTATAACTAAGCTTCCGCTTTAGGAATATGGTACAGCTACTCCTAATAGCAGTTTGTAGGTCACCGCCAGTCTTCAAGTGGCCATATGGCAGAAAAGTTTTGTATATTAGCTGTACATAACGCGAGTTGAGAAGCAAACCTGGCAAAGAGGTGGACAACTAAATATAATGTTCAGCATGAGAGTCATTCTTTTGAAAACTATTATTCCATAACTGCATTCAGAAACATCCTCTAGGAAGCTATGTGTTTATTCTTGTAAGTGTGCTTGTAAGATCAAGACTCATTTTGTTTGCATTTTCTTTATATGTAATGTACAGTGCTGTAAGAGGTTGCTTTATATTAACAGAAGACATAGTTCATGCAACACTGTTCTCTTTTGCAGTGATTCCCTTATTGTGAGAACTGGTTGCCTCCAGTTGAATTGTTTTCTATGCCCCTAGACGTCTACAGAACATTGCCTTGTTCCAGTCCTGATGATAGATTTGAACAGTAGATAAAACAGAGCATTTTAGTAAAAAAAAAAACACAAAAAGGATAAAAGTTTGCTTTTTGCTTTTTGCATTAACATATGAATTATCTTGCAATAAAATGTCACACTCTATTTCATTCTTTCCCTATTACTTTAGATATATATTACTTCAGATATATATATTACACAATACCAAATTGTTTAGAGGCATAGTAATCCTAGTGTATGTATACTTTTGACTTTACAGAATAGATATGACTTAATAAATATATCTCTCTCAATTATTTCTGGCATTGGCAAATGCAATTAACAGGATATATATATATAATTTTATATATTTATATATATACTTATATATATATATTTATATATATTAGATTTATACTGGTATATAGCCAATCAGAATAGGAGCGAGACAGTGACCCATTTTTACACTTTGGTGAAGTATTGACCATATCAAAATGTAATGATGGGGACAGTCAAAATACAGTAAAAAAGGCAGAAAAGAGATGATGGTTGAATAGCGGGGGCTTGCTATCCAGGACAATCAGAGCGCGGCTACTTTGTCCCATGTAGTCTATGGAGAAGAGGGGGACTGAAATCTCAGCTCCGTGCGGCATTGAGATTAGTAAATAATCGTTTTTTATTAGGTGTTTAAACATTCTTTCTGTAAAAGAGCTAAAACCTTCTATAAACATAAATAATAAAATCACTAACAACGCGCTTTGTCGCGGGACCGGCGCAACATAAGGATTTGGCTATTGGGAAAATTGCCGGGGAAATACAGTAATTCAAATTCTGTAAGCTCTTCTCATTGGTCGGCAGAAATCAAACCTCACAATCAGAATAGGAGCGACTGTGACCATTATAAACTATGGAGTAGTTATGACCAATCAAATGAAAAGGCGGGACAGATTCAAGTACAGTAAAAAAGGCAGAAAAAGAGTTGATTGGTTGAGGCAGATATGAATCCACCAATCATATGTAGTGCGTCTATTTTGAGTGGAGCAAGAAGGGCGCAATAGAAGGGTGTTATTACAAAAAAGTTATTGGTCGCACAAAACAGCGCACGGCGCAAATTTCCAAAATGGAAAATGTTTGGTACTAAAACATAATGGAAACCCTACATGTTTGGTATTGCCAGATGCGTATCAACCTGTAGAATACAGATAACACATCATTTTTGCTTGAAGATAAATAAACTCTGTAAAAACAAAACCACCAGCAAACATGGCGCAAGAAGTACGTTCTTTTTTTTTTTTCACATTTTGCCCCACTTAGAATTTTTGGCCAATTCCCTAGTATTATTCGTTTGTTATATGAAGAAACACCACTAGAAAGTAAACTTGTCCCGCATAAATTAAAGCGCTCCAAATGTCTATGTAAGTGGGAAAAATAAAAAAAAGTTATTGGCTTTCAGAAGGCAAACAGCAAAAAAAAAATTAGAGCCATATTATTATGACCGTCCGTCAGGAAGGGGTTAAAACACTGTTTTTAGGTATACATCTCTGGTTAGTGATGCTGTTGATTTCTCCAGCATAGACTGCTTGTTGTATGCTGGAATTATCAAACTTTTTGACTGATCCAGTTCACTGTGTAGACATTTTTACAGCGGCGCCATCCTTCACAGTTATTGATATGAGTAGTCAGGACATTTTTTTTTCTTAAGCAAAAAAAGCTTTATTAACATGATGAAAATATACACTGAATTGTCAATATCGGCGTATTACAACAACATAGATAATGTATAACACAGATTTACATGTCTTATTCTGTCTTAGAAAGTGGTTATTAAATCAAATATCTGTTTATCTCATAAGCATGAAGAAGTTAATATACAACGGTCAAAGTTGGAACATTTTTAAAAGAACGAGCCATGTGGATTAAGTAGGTGATGGCCCAAACAAGTGATTTCCAGGTCGAGAATCTACAAAATCTGAGATTTGAGATGGTTGCCTGAAACTACTGTATGCAACCTTGACACCTAAGGACGGATTTCAGCATCGGTGTCTGCATCCACTAGTTCAAATTTGTCAAAGTCCATAATGCTGTGAAACCTGAGTTGTTGGAAATAGCGCAGATTACCACTGATAAACTAGATTGTTTTCTTAATGTGGTCAGCAGCAACAGATTTAGTTGCTTGGTCTGCAGGATTATGGTCAGTAGGTACAAAATGCCATTGTTTTGGACAGGTTAACCTCGAGATTCTTAGCACCCTGCTATTGACATAAACGCTTGGTTTCATTGTAAATACAACCCAAGACTATTACTACTACTACTTTGCTATCTGTGTAAAAATCAGTATTTTTTATTTCTGGCTTTGTCTGAAAATTATGTGTAAGAGAAATGTAGCGTTTGTAGACTTGTTGTCTGTTGTTAGGTAAGTGTTTTCTCACAGTCTTGAAGGGAAGAGCAGCAACCCAATTATTAGAATTGTCTTTGGCTATTCCTTACTACCTTATTGTTAGAAACAGTTTCTCTTCAAGAGATATTACCATCTGATTGTCCTCTTAAGTTCTCTGGTAAAATGTACATCCCAAAGGGTCTTGGTCACTGTCACAGGCATGATTGTCACATGAAAAGCCTATGAAGGGACACCATTCTCTAGTGTGTTGGTAAGCATGTTGTTGAAGGGGTTGTCTCACTATGAAGATCATAGTTGAAAATGTGGGGACCAAAAATCTTAAGGATGTTCGTCCTTGGTTTCTATTGGCCAAGTGCTATGGTTTTAGAGAATCGGGCTGGTTTACATGTGCTTAGCCAATGGTGTTTGGTACTGGTCAGGAAGCACTTCTGAAACCTGCCCACAGGTCGTGCACTGCAAAGGAAAGGGCCAGTAAGGAGAGGGGCAGGATTGTGGATGTGTGTATTGGCAGGCAAGGAGGAGAGCTGTGAGAGGTCAATGCAGGAGGGGGATGTGTGTATTGTATCCTCTTCACTGCTTCTCCTCCTGATATGAGATGAGATATATGCTTTAATTATGGTAGGTAAGTGCAAGAAGATGAGACCATCAATAGATTCAACTTGGTAGCCAGTAACTCTCCACCCAACCTTCTCAATAGTACCTGGACAAGTCTCTAAGAGAGTAAGAAGAGCTGAGTCCCTCAATGCTAAACATTTCAAAGAAAGCAGATCTGGCCAAAGACTTGTTACTTTGGTCATCTAGAATTGCATAGATTTTGATTGCTTTTTCTTTGTGGCCTGTTGGATAGACTCTGACTAGGCAGATTTTGAAAGGGGAATATCTCTCCTGGGGGAGTGCGCCATATAGACATGTGGAGTTTTGAATTGACTTTTTGCCCTCCACTAAGCATCTGCATATCACAAGGCATTATGGAACGGAAGCTGTGAAGCTTCTAGTGTCTCTATTGTCATAACATGACTCTCTATTTACTTAGATACCACTGAGTCTTTAGAAAGCAAAAGGGATTTTAGCCAAGCAAACTTATCACCAATACTGCATTCTGCATTGTTCTCGGGGTTTTGGCTCTCATCAGCGCAGAGCAGAGCGATATTGGTTGGCTGGATGGGAGGCAATGAGTGGCTCAGAAAGCAGAATATTTCACCTTGGAGGGAGCACCATGTAGACATGTGGAGTTTTGAATAGCCTTTTTGCCCTCCACTAAGCATCTGCATATCACAAGGCTTTATGGTAAAAGCGCTGAAAAGCTCAAGCAACCTCTATTGGATGTAACAAATACTCAATTTGCTTTTGATCCACTGAGACTCTAGAAAGCAAAAGGGATCTTAGCCAAGCCAGTATCACTAATCTGCATAAAGCAGCTTTCGGAGTTTTGCTTTTTAAAGACTCAGTGGGTAGGTAGGATACGGTTAATGACACATATTGCAAAGTGACTTGCTTTTGTGAGATCTTCAAGATAAAGCAATCCTTGTAGTGAGACAACCACTTTAAGTCCATAACAGGCTTAGACCTCAAGGGGTTAAGGATGACAACAAAACTGCATTCAGGGGCGTCAGTGCTGGTGTTCTGACTACTCCCGATTTTTCTCAAGTAATGCATTTACCCACACATGCAGTATGCACGAATTGAATTATCACGCCCAATTTTTTATTTATATACAAGTATAGAAAAATACATGTGACTTCTGGAATTTGAGCATTGCATGTTTTCGGTCAAATAGATCTGTTTCCAATACAGAGTCGCTGAAGGCACAACTAGAAAATATAAAGAAATCCAGTCATAGCTCGGTACTGCAGGAAGAGAACGCTGGCGTACGGGTGTGCTGAGAAACATATGTTTATTACTCCCACTTTTAGGAATCAGATGCTATTTTAAGTGGCACAGACTGAGTGCACAGGGTGTCTGAGTATTTAGGTTCTGAGTAGCGTTGATCGAACTGTTCTAGAAAAGTTAAGTTCTAGTAGTAAATTTTAAGAACTTGAACAGAACATTTTACTGTTCGTTCAAGTAAAGTTCTAGTTCTAGTTCGACACGCCATTTTTAGTTTCGTTTACGGTGGCTTTCTGCACTTTTGGCAGCCATTCAATCAGTGCAGAGCACAAAGAAGTGTCAAAATCATCATCGCTGAGGTGTAGGGCTCTCATTGGCTGCTAAAATCACATGACCATGTTATATATTTTTCACTGTATTGCCTTGTGAACCGCATTTTCAGCTCACTCTCTGTACTGTACAGACTGCTTTTAGTTAGCATTTTCCTCTCCATAGACAGCAATAGTTAGGGAGTTTGGTATTGCTGGCTGCATCTTTCCCACACCCAGAAGCTGTTATTTGGTGACATTTGCAGACTCACATAATGTCTAAATCTCATGTACATGGATATATATTATACAGAGTGCTTGGATTTACTAAATCATACGCCGTGCCCAAAAGTTCAGTTTCTGTAGTTTTGGGGGTTCAGTATTTGTATAACACACCTCAGGATGCAGGGCCCCATAGCAGCTGCTACCGCTGCACCTCCTATAGCTACGCCCCTGCTTGCAAACTGTCCTTATCTTTTCAGTTAACCATTGAAAGGAATGAAGTATTTTAGCCTCTCAATTTTTTTTCTGTGACTCTTAGAGCAAAATTTTCTCCACTAAGTTGTTCCACGTATCCAGTTTACTGTTATGGATGGTCATTACAGCTTCTCCTCACCTGTATAGGTATAAAAATTAACCAGAACATATGATCAAGTGTTCTGGAAGGTATTAATACTTTCTGGATTTTTCTAGAATATTGTATCAATGTTGGTTACTAATGCTTTATTATACTCGCTTTTGCACTATACCGTATAACTGTATGATTACATGTTTTCAATAAAGTTATTTTTGAAAATGAAAAAAAAAAAAAATTAACCAGAACATCTTCTCCCATAGACTTTAATGGGGTTCGAAGTTTGAGTTTGAATAGAACTTCGATCCAAACTCATAAAAGTTCAAGGTTCTAATCGAACTAGAACTTTTTACTGTTTGCTCAACACTAGTTCTGAGCAACCTTAGGGACGAAGATAGAAGTGTATCCATGGAAAAGGGGGGCAAGCCTGGCATCCTGACTATTCACAGTTTTAGAAACAAGTGTTAGTTTATGTGGTTCAAAATGAGTGCAAAGGACATCTGGAGAAGGTTCTAAATTGTTGGACCCAAAGCATCCACTATCCCCCCCTCTGTGTATATCACTGCCCTTTAACACATAATATTGGGCCACATGTATGAAAACTGTCTTGGTCTAAGACTTTCTTTGTTGCCCATAGCAACCAATCAGAGCGCCCCTATCATTCCATATAGGGCTCTAAAAAGTAACAGGGGAGCTCTCATTGGTTGCTATGGGTAATTAAGAAAGTCTTAGACCTAGATAGTTTTCATAAATGTCCCTCATACTATCTAAATGGAATGATGTCAGAGGACACACGCCTTGAGAGTGATAAGACACTTTATAACCTTCTATTCCACTTCAACACCTCCTACTATATAAAGTGTTAAAGGGGTTTTCTCGCTACAAGGATTGTTTTTTATGTTAACAATCTTGAAAAAACAAGACACTTTGCAATATATGTCCATTAACAGTGATCTACCTATTCCTAGACATCCCCTCTTGTATGGGCTGCAACAACTGCTCAGGTCACTATAGCTACAGACCTGTTCAATCTGTCATGATAGGCTGGCAGCACTGGTTGCTATAGCTACAGACCTGGCTTCTACTGCAACCTAGAGAAAGCCAGTAAATCAGCCCCTGAATTCAAAATGAAACCAAGAAAACAAGACTGAGGTGAGATGAATCATTGTAGTGAGACAACCCCTTTATGTCAACTCCATCCCTACAAATTCGAGCTCCTGCTTATACAACTACCTATATGACCAGTAAGTATCGTGCAGTCTGACCACACAGCACAGATGAATGCGCCCGCAGTGCTTCCTATGTGATCTGTGGACACTAAAAACTTTTCTCCATCCGGAGTCCTCTCCCTCCCTGTGCTAAGTGTCATTGGCTTGCATCTCCCAGTCAGACAGGCAGTGGAAATGAAATGCAGCATTGTACAAGCAGAAGCCTTCTCACATTGTTACTGTCTCAGCCCTAACTGATCTAATCAATGACACAGAGCACACACGCCCATCACACCGTCCCTGCAGCTGCCATTGGTGGACGCCGGAGTGGGCGGGTGCACAGGGCGCGCACTGATTGGCTGGCAAGAGAACAGTGTCAATGGTTATGCAGCAGCGTGAGGTGAATAGAGTCAGTCAGTAAAGAGGCATTGGGAGCCGCGCGCGGATGTGGCTCAGGGCACGCTCCAAGGGATTACAGCTACAACTGTTGAATTGGCCAGACTGCGATGGATTTCTATGCACTATAGGACTGACTGGAGGAAGCATCTGTGCTCCCAGCTGCAATGAGCCCGCCTGGAAGAAGCCACAGGCTCCCATCAACCCTGCTGCTCTCTGTGCTGGGGACAGGAGGCATGAGCTGGACACTTTGGAAGTGACTTGGAGCTGCCCATGGTGCTTATGTGTGGACGGAGAGCGATTGGATTTGCCTATTGCACTTGGCTGCACAGGCTGTGGAGAAGCAGCAGCAGTGTACAGCCCATGTCTAGCTGGGACTCTGAGAGGTAAGTGCCATGGATCCTTCAGGATCTAGTGGATCACTGTGATGATAAGAACTGCAGCTGTTGTGTTGTCTCCTCTTTTGTGGATGTGACTCATGCAATTATTAAACATCTGCATTGCATGTGCCATTCATGTGTAAAAGGGCCAACAATTCTGGGTCTATGTGCACTAGGTGTATACACTGAGGATGATTAGAATATCAATGCACCCACCTATAGCATTAGTCAAGGTGTCTGTAGTGGATATGAGTATACATAGTGGATATATATGGGGATGTATGGTGGATATGGGATATATAGGGATGCATAGTAGATCTGAGTATATATAGTGGATCAGAGTGTGTACGGGGATATATAGTGGATGTGTGTGTATATATGCATACATAGTGGATATGAGTATATATAGCGGATTTGAGTGTGTACAGGGATATATATATATATATATATATATATATATATATATAGTGGATCTGAGCAAAGTTTGGTCCCGGTTGCATTTCTTTTCCACAGCGATTCTCCATGCCAGTTTGCATTTAGTGGCTATTTTCTGACCATCTCTCTGAATGCAGCGACTGCCTGTTCCTATAAAGTGTGTTTTTCCCGTTTTCCATTTGTGCATCCAGCCATGCTCTGCCTGTTGATTTGATCTACTGTAGGGAATGAGAAGTGAAAATTAACTGAATACAAGCGCTTGTAAGCCAATGCAGTTACATGATTTCTTGGAAATAAATCCTCTGCTGTGAAGAAAATGAACAGAGCAGCTGATTGGGATCTCTGAAGCCTTGATGCCATTTTTGTGCTTTTCTTTATTAGAGATCCACTAATTGTTTGATGCTGGATAGAGTCATTGTATTCTGGACTGAATGTCTGCACATCAGAGACTTTCATTTCAGGATCCAGTTTTTGCATTGTTAGTCTAGGACGAGGATACAATTTCAAACAAATCATGTTTATTGCAGACGAGCTGTGCATTATTGCATCGGTAATAGAGATTTGAAATGACTTGTAATGATAACTGCATGATAATGTTAAGGAGCTAGGCATATATTACTATGATGCTGTGCCTTATTGGGCTGTGGGGATATGATATTCAAATTGTCCGTTCCAATTAATATTTTAAAGGAGACAAATGACTTAGGCGGATTGTGAAGAATTGTCTTTCCAGCACAAAAACAATCACTGCTTTAACCCTGCCAGCCTCCTCTGCCATGGTCCATTTGCTGCTTATCTAACTGCAGGTGTTTTTAAATCAACAGGTTCAAGGAACTGAGAAGAGGAGAGTGAAACAGAGAAGACCCTTCACATACACATTTGGGATGTACCTTTCAGTTTTACTGTTATTCTTTTTGTGGGCTCCTGCCCTGACTTTGAAAAACTTAAATTTTTCTGTAGCGGAGGAGGCAATTGCTGGAACCCTTGTGGGCAACCTTAGCAACGATGTGAAACTGGGTATTTCAGAGAGGGGCAAGAAATCCAACTTCCGAGTATTGGAGAATTCTGCACCACACCTGATTGATGTAGATCAGGACAGTGGGGTGGTGTATACCAAGCAACGGATTGATCGGGAGACCTTGTGCCGACGAAACTTAAAATGTCAAGTGTCCTTGGAGGTCTTTGCAAACGATAAAGAAATCTACATGATAAAAGTGGATATCACTGATATTAATGACAATTCCCCCTTTTTCCCATCTGAGCAGATTGATATTGATATTTCAGAAAATGCCTTCCCTGGGACCAGATTTCCTCTCACCAGTGCCCATGATCCAGATTCTGGAGACTTTGGCTTAAAGACTTATGTCATCAACCATAATGGATTGTTTTCCTTAGATGTCAAATCCAGAGGGGATGGAACAAAGTTTCCTGAACTGGTTATAGACAAACCATTGGACAGAGAAGAACAAAGCCATCATAACTTAATTTTGACTGCTTTGGATGGTGACAACCCTCCAAAATCTGCCACAGTGCAAATAAATGTCAAAGTGATTGATTCCAATGACAACAGTCCCGTTTTTGAAGCACCTTCATATATAGTGGAAATTCCGGAAAACTCGCCACTGGGAAGAGTTGTAATTGATCTCAATGCAACAGATGCAGATGAAGGCTCCAATGGTGACGTTGTCTACTCTTTCAGTGGTTATGCACCAGACAGAGTCCGGGAACTTTTTTCTATCGATCCCAATACAGGCGTCATCCAAGTAAAGGGTAATCTTGACTATGAGGAGAATAACCTGATTGAAATTGATGTGCAAGCTCGTGACCAAGGCCCAAACCCGATCCCTGCCCACTGTAAAGTCACCGTAAGAGTGATCGATAAGAATGACAATGCTCCGTCCATTGGCTTCGTGTCAGTACGTCAGGGAGCAATCAGTGAGGCGGCGCCCCCTGGCACTGTTATTGCTCTGGTGAGGGTGACGGATAAGGACTCTGGAAAAAATGGACAGTTGCAGTGTCGGGTTTTGGGCAATGTGCCTTTCAAACTGGAAGAAAATTATGACAATTTCTACACTGTTGTAACGGACAGACCTCTTGACCGTGAGACACAGGATGAATATAACGTTACCATAATCGCCAGAGATAATGGGAATCCTCCATTAAACTCAACAAAGTCCTTTACTGTTAAAATCTTAGATGAAAATGACAATGCTCCCACTTTTAACAAAGGCTTGCATGTGTTGCAGGTCTCTGAGAATAATATTCCTGGGGAATATTTGGGTTCTGTGGTAGCACATGACCCAGATCTTGGACATAATGGCACAGTGTCATATTCAATACTGCCATCTTATGTTGGAGATGTATCAATTTACACCTTTGTGTCGGTTAACCCCACTAATGGCGCTGTTTATGCCCTTCGGTCTTTTAATTATGAGCAAACAAAATACTTTGAATTTAAGCTTCTCGCAAAAGATTCCGGCTCCCCCCATTTGGAGAGCAATGTTACTGTGAGAGTGACTGTGCTGGATGTCAACGACAATGCACCAGTTATTTCGCTCCCAATTTTACAAAATGATACTGCAGAAATTCATGTTCCCAGAAATGTAGGTGTGGGGTATGTTGTGAGCACGGTCAGAGCCTTGGACAATGACTTTGGAGAAAGTGGTCGACTGACCTATGAAATTGCCTATGGTAATGAAGAGCACCTTTTTGAGATTGATCCTGTGACTGGAGAAATTAAAACCCTGAATCCTTACTGGGAAGAAGTGTCACCAGTGGTAGAGCTTGTGATCAAGGTGACTGACAATGGAAAGCCAGCACTTTCAGCTGTCGCCAAACTCATCATTAAGTCTTCTACTGGATCTCTACCAGAGGGGGAACCTAGGGTCAATGGAAAACAACACCAGTGGGATATGTCTTTGCCTCTGATTGTTACGTTAAGCACAATTTCTATTATACTGTTGGCTGCCATGATCACAATTGCAGTCAAGTGTAAAAGAGAAAATAAAGAAATCCGAACTTATAATTGCAGGATTGCTGAGTACAGCCACCCCCAACTGGGGAAAAGTAAGAAGAAGAAGATCAACAAAAATGACATCATGCTGGTGCAGAGCGAAGTAGAGGAAAGAAATGCAATGAATGTCATGAATGTTGTAAGCAGCCCCTCGCTTGCCACATCACCAATGTATTTTGATTACCAGACCAGACTCCCTTTAAGTTCTCCTCGCTCAGAAGTGATGTATCTCAAGCCTACATCTAATAATCTGACTGTTCCTCAAGGCCATGTTGGCTGCCACAACAGCTTTACTGGACCAGTGAGCAACACAACTGAGACAACGTCTAATCGGATGTCCATAATTCAGGTATAGCCACCACCCTTGCATACAACTCTTATGTTTTTTCATGCTTTTTGCATTATTGTTGTTATGAAGTGTTTACGTTATAGTGAGATCTATTTGTATACGCTCTTATTTGTATTCACGTATCGAACCTGGATATCTGCTAACTACCAAACAGAACTACAGTCCTCATAATTATTCTGTTAGTAGTAATTCTCTGATCTGGTTTGGTTCAAGCTCAGATTTGGTCCAAGTAAACATTTGGGCTGCTAGTGTGCATTTAATGCGTAGGATACAAAACAGCAGCATGTGTCTTCTATACACATCTATATGAATACGGTGTTACTTTGGGCAGGTGTTTTGATTGAGAACATGCTTTGGTCTGGTTATTGAATAATACAAATAGCTATTTCCTGTATTGCCGCGTAAACAGGCTTCAGCTGAGCAGACCTTGCAGGCTCCATGATCACTCATACATCTTCTCCTACTTTGTGCTTGGCACGCTGAAGGATTACACATACATGTCTTTATATAATTAGACCTTTTTCTATGCATCTTGAATGTCACTGACTTATGGAGAGGTTTAAAAGAGATCTGATTGCATGGAAATTGCTTGACTGGAGTCTGCCATGGAAACAATGCTATTTGTATTCAGAGTTTAGATTTGTTACGGCAGTTGGTTGGTATATGGAGGACATGCAAAGCTGGGCTTGTATTTCAACAGGGCACACCAAATTATTAACCCTCAGATAGACCATATGTTTTAAAATTGCTATGTTTGGTCTAATACACTGTTACGAGTCCAGCATGCAGCCTATGTTAGTATTAGCAGAGTCTATGCTGCTTTTGATTATTATGGGATATGTGACTGCTTGTTCCTGCATTCAGACTCTCACATCTGCACAAACATGTGTGTGGAATGCTAACAGGTGGATTTTTGAAAACTTCTATCTATCTATCGATCCACGCTTGATATTGTAAAAGTGCCTGCTATAACTGCTGAGGTGCAGCTAACATAGTAATAGTGTATCTTCTTCTATCTTGTATTTTCTTAAGTCTCCAGGCAGAACAACAGTCCCTCTGCATAGACTGAGGAGAAATCAGTAATGTATCCAGAGCTGTTTCGAGGACCTGGAAATGTTTATTAGGCTTTTAGTCCAATAAACAGCACTAGTTTGTTTTGCTGATGGTGGATGCATTGGTTATACATTAGGCTCCTACTCTCTTATTAATTTAATCCATGATATTGGACTTGTGACTTATTCCTGGTATTGATCTTAATCCAATGGGCTACAACTGTAATGGTGATTCATTACTTTGATGACGTGGTTCCTCATACTGTATGTGTAAACAGTATAGTTCAGGGTATTAATCTTTTCAGCTCCACATCCTCTTCACATCCTGCAGGAATAGACACACAATGTTTGAGAGCTGCTAGTGAATGGATGTCGCTCTCTTACCCAGGGTTAATAAATCCCTACAACACCCTTTCTCCATTGTTCTATTACCAAGTAAACCAATGACATGTGTGTTACATTCTTTTAGATAATGGGGTCTGGTTTTGTAGAAGCAATTTTTACTCAGTCATCACTATTTCCTAGTACTCTTCTTTCTTGAGACATATCATGTACACATACAACAATACCTATATTTGTGCTATTTTATAGAAATATTATGATATAACTGGGTATGCGCTTTAAGTTGCAATAGAGAACATTACTTTTAAGTACTCCTCCAACCTTATCTCATTAAGAAGAAAAGCTTTGTAGCTTTACAGTTTGGGAGCAAAGTTTTCTAGATAAGGTTTGGCTCTAGCATGTTGGTTAATCATGTGGGCATTTCGGTGTCTCTTTGTGTCTTTATCAAGATGTTAATAGGTATCTATTACTTCAGAAAGCCTTTGTCTGCTGTGAAATAATGGTGGATATTTACAATGTTGGAGCAGAAATTAGTAAAAAATGTAATTGAGCTAATATATTCTATATCCAGGATGGATTTTTCCACCGAGGTAACGCAACATTCATGTCCTTTATGACAGGACCCAGATAGAGCTTCTAAGTGTCTATTAAGTTGTATCTAGATATTCTCTTTCCACCACACTGTGTACTCTTAAATGCAGCTTGGCTTCTGCTTGTATCAGTATAAAGTTAGTGACTAGTAAAGGATTGTGAGGAGGAGATTTTATTATAATAAAAATCATCATCATCATTATTCATATAGCGCCAACATATTTCTCAGCATTTTAAACCATATAGGGTATAAGTATAGATAAAAAACAGATATAACTGTTAATTGTATGTGACATGATGATTTTTTGTACCTTACGTATATGAGCAGTACATGGAATAAAAGATGCAACTTGAGAACACTAAGTAAAGGCAGACACCTGTTCAGATGAAACCACACTCCTGCTATTATCAATATGTGTAGTGAACCTAATTCACACCCAGTGGAAATGGTTACTGCAAATATTATACTGTATCTCTGATCGTGAAACATTTAGTGTGTGTTATATTATGAGACTTAATTCACATCTCAGCTCATTAATGCTCTGGCCTATTTACCAAATGTTAGTACTATAAGTTTAGTAAATGGGACAAAATGAGTCCAGCTGGGCCTCAGTCAGCATTGTATTTCACAAGTCTGCTTTTCCTTTTGGGCAACATATTATACACATTAGAGATGTTCATACATTTTTCAGCAATGCTTTTATCCTATACTAAGCAGTCCTAGGTCTATAGCATTAAATTCTCTCCAGTGAATATTATTATTACTATCATGTAATTTCCACTTACTAGTTCATATCCTCAATATGCAGAGTGTGTAATTCTTGTATCTTATATGTTTAAAGAACACAACAAATCCAGCTTCATCCTATTTTACACCATTGTTGTCGGAAATCAAAGGCTTCAATAGAAGGGATGGGTCTTTACAACTAGATTGATGCTCATGCAGTGACATTATCATTACTGACACTTGTCAAGGATGTAAAAAGGAAGGATCACATTCTTTTTGCCTTGTATTTGCATTACTGCAGAGCTGCCAGCGCTAGGATAGAAATTAGCCCAGTCACAGCTGTAATTATATATCACAAATAGTACCGGAGGCTGGTATGTACAAATCCTGGGATTCCAGGGAGTTGCTAAGATTTCTCCCACCATTAGTAGTTGTGAATATGCAGCATAGGTTATCACAATTTTTGAATGTATGTTTAGGCTACATTGTCTCTGTCTGGACTGTAATGTATGATGAGACCCTGGTTCTTTTATATTAGTGCTGTTATTAACATTACTCTGTTATTAGATTCTATTGGGGATATTGGGTGCAGCTTTTTCTCCCCACTAATTATATTTGTCAAGGCTTGTTGCTCTTTCCAGTGAAGATAGCTGGAACTGTAATATTGTCCGTGAGGTCCAAAGCTATAGAAATGTAAACTTTTCATCTGTTTTCTTCTCATGAATGCACCATGTTGAGCATTAGATAATACCGATGCCTATACCCTTCAGCAGCCCATTATACAACTTGGGTTATGAAACAAGAAGAATCACTGCATCAGTAATAGTGGTTAGGATGAGAGTCACAGTTGGTCAAGGCACATTAAGCTTTAAGAGGAAAATTAATTGCTTGCTCTTATAACCCCCGAATCCTAAACCTTGTAGATATCACTAGAAACCTATCTGGAATTTACTGTCAGATGGGCCTTGTGGAGTATATATGTGCACTGCATCACAGCCTTCCTCAGCTTGCAAAAGGTTAAACAGTTAATGCACCTTGGAATTGAAATTGATCTAACCCTGCTAAGGGCACATATGCAATTGGTTTTCATGAAAGACGGATTAAGATTTAAAAAGGTATCTAACGCCAAAGGGAGATAAGAACGTAGCACTTCTAAAAACAATCTAGGGTTTCTTCTTCATAATTGAATTAGGGTCATGTATAATTGAATGAATGCTAATGATGAAAGAAAAAAAAAGTATCAAAAATATGATGCAATCCGCTGTTTGCCAGTATTCTAGATTTGATGATCTCCATGGATCAATGTATCCTTGATTGATCCATCTATACAAGGGGATGTAGATATTGAAATATTATTTGTGCTTTTCCCTTAAACACTTTTGTGCTGAATAAATGATAGTGTTTATTTGGAACTCATTGCACTCGGCGTATGCTTGTCATGGTTTGTCAGGTCCTGGCACCGAACAATCCTTCTCCCTCTATGCTTTCAAGATAGTAAATATAAGGGAGGAAATGTACTAGACACTACATGCTTGTGAAAACCCAATACCTTATGGCAATATA
Source organism: Phyllomedusa bahiana (assembly GCA_025379985.1). NCBI lineage: Eukaryota > Metazoa > Chordata > Amphibia > Anura > Hylidae > Phyllomedusa > Phyllomedusa bahiana. The sequence continues at coordinate 55,714 of JAODAL010001412.1, forward strand.
AGCTCCACTACCAAGTATATCACTGTGTGGCTGAATGATGAAATATTAAGCAGTACAGTGAAAAGCCAGTAGGTGGCAGTAATAAGCTGATCTTTATTCTTAGGCTTTCTTTCTAAAAAAAAAAAAAAAAAAAAATGGAAAAAAAAAAACAAGAGGTAGAGAGAGAAGGAGAGAGACAAGAAATTAAGTCAGTCAAAGAGAAGAACTGAGAGTGAAGGTTGGCGTATGGCAAATGGAGGATCACAGGATTTAAGACACCTCTAAACTGTTGAATTTTACCAACTTCCAATATGTTTGCATTTTGGTGTTTTCCGTTCCAACGTTTCTAATGTATGGTAGTGCAGAGTCTTCTGAATGCTGTGAATGAGCGATTGAAGTACCAGCACGAGCTGCTGCAGAGAGCAGCGTTTGGTCTAGGATTTAGGGAAAAAATAGCAGATGGGGAAAACAAATCAACACATATCTCTGCCTTTGGAATGAATTATCTGTGCTTTTCCTGCTCAGAATCTGGTCTGTTATTGTACTCACAAGATCAGTGGCATTTCCATGCATAGCGGCTGAAGAGCATAATTAATACTCTGGACTGCTTGGATAACTGGGTTTTCTATATTCTCTGCATCGCTCCTCCAAGGACGCTGGAGTAAGTAGAACCATTTCAAGCCTTTTTCTCTTGCATTCTATGATATAGACGTATATACTTGTAAACCTTGACCAAATGCTTTGTTGAACAAGATGCCGAAAAGCCTGACTCACAGCTGAGATGTTTACAACTCTGGGCTCCTTCTAATGAAGGCAAACCCGAATATTTCATGAAATTGACTGGTTTTTTTGTGAATGGTGACTCCACATTTTTAACTTATTCCAAAGCATCTATTTTTTTTCTGCTTGCCAATGAAATGTTATTCAGCAGCTCTTTAACGTTGCTGAACCAGGAGAAGCAGCAGTCACTGCGGCTCTTGCTTTAATGTTAAGTCCATTGGGGGTTTGCAGCTATTGATTGCTTATGCTCATCATTCACAATAACGAAAATGCCCTAATTTTTGGCCGCTAGTTTTCATTGAGATTGGAGCTCAGTGTCACAGAAAAAGGACTAAGACAGAAGTGATCCACAGCAAAAACAGGGAGCATTAAAGAAGAGCTAGCTATGAATGCTGGAACTGTTCTCAATACAACAGTGATTTTTCTTCTCTGTGCCGTTTTATAATCTGAGCACCCAGCCATGGTTTGCCTGTTGATTTGTTCCAGACTGCAGGATGAAAACTGGAATTTAACCGAATACAATTGTCACTTGTAAGCTGATGTGGCTACTGGCCTTGCAGAACAAAAAAACCCAAGTGTGAAATGACTGAAACCAAGCTGTGATTGTAATACTTTGCAATTGATGATCAACTTTGATGGGTCCTTGCATTTTGGACTTTTTCCAGACAGTCTGCAAATCCCAATGTTAGTTAATATTCATGAATTTCTGCTTGCAAATCGAGATAATGTGAAGTAAAATTCAAATTGATGGGTGTTTTTAAAAGGACATCTGGCAAGCGACCGAAATTACATTGAAAACCATAGAAGCTGTTGTGAAAAATCATTCTATATTATTGCTATTTTTGGGTACTTTGAAGCCTCTTTTGAATCCTCTTGCATTCTGAAGACTGTAAGGTGTTTGTGTCCAACGCTTATGCTATCAGAGGAACATTTTTTTTTCCCTTGCTTCTCACAGTGCATCAGAATTGAATGTGTAGATTGCAGTCTGTCTAATCTTCTTTAGCCGAGATAGTTATCGTCTGCTCTAAACCTTCTAAGATAGGAAAACTTGATTTTCTTGGAAATTGAAATCAATCTCCTAATACTGTCATAACTGCCCTCAGGTGTCAGCTTGCGGGGAGCTTATCTTCTGGATTAGTTTTTAATTCAGCTGAGAATGTACTGACAAAACAATTAGTAAACTGATAAAACAGCTACTCATTGGGATGTACCGCTTTATATTTTTTTACTTTTTCTACTGGGTTTCTGTTGAAGCTTTGAAAACTTTAAATTATTCCATTTCAGAAGAAGGGGGTTCAAGAAATGCCATTGGCAACATTAATGATGCACAACTGGAATTACCTGACAGAGGTAAAAAAGCTAATTTCAGAGTGTTGGAGAACTCTGCTCCGCACCTACTGGATGTCGATCCAAATAGTGGGCTTTTGTATACCAAGCAGCGCATTGACCGAGAGACTCTGTGCAAAAACAGTCCCAAATGTGTTCTTTCTCTGGAGGTCTTTGCCAATGATAAAGAAATCTGTATGATTAAGGTAGAGATCCTTGACATTAATGATAACTCACCGAAGTTTGCATCAGACCAGATCGATATTGATATTTCTGAAAATGCATCCCCAGGAACTAGATTCCCATTGACTACTGCACAAGATCCTGATTTGGGCAATAATGGCTTGAAGACCTATAAGATGAGAGGTGATAATGGTTTATTTTCTTTGGATATAAAATCAAGGGGTGATGGTACAAAAGTCCCAGAGTTAGTCATACAGAAGGGGTTGGACAGGGAAGAACAGTCCCATCATACACTTATTTTGACTGCCTTTGATGGGGGTATCCCTCCGAGATCAGCAAATCTACAAATCAACATTAAAGTGATTGATGCCAATGACAATAGTCCTGTCTTTGAAGCAAAATCATACACTGTTGAAATAGCGGAGAATTCACCTATAGGCAAATTGATAATTGACCTCAATGCTACAGATGCAGATGAGGGTACCAATGCTGATGTTGTCTATTCATTCAGTGGTTATGCATCTGATCAAGTATGGGAGCTGTTTTCAATTGATTCTAAAACTGGGGTTATACAAGTCAAGGGTAACATAGATTATGAAGAAATTGAGATGCTTGAAATTGATGTTCAGGCTGAAGATGAAGGCCCCAATCCTATACCTGTACACTGCAAAGTGACTGTTCTTGTTACTGATGTCAATGACAATTTCCCATCAATAAGCTTTGTGTCAGTCAGACAGGGAGCAATTAGTGAGGCCTCACCCCCTGGTACTGTTATTGCTTTGGTTCGGGTTACAGACAAAGACTCGGGAAAAAATGGACAATTCCAGTGTTGGGTCTTGGGAAATGTGCCATTCAAGCTAGAAGATAATTATGACAATTTTTTTACAGTGGTAACGAGTAGACCCTTAGATCGTGAAATCCAAGATGAATACAACATAACTATCATTGCTAGAGATAATGGAAACCCTTCTCTTGATTCAACCAATTCTTTTTCTGTAAAAATTCTGGATGAAAATGACAATCCTCCTTCTTTTTCCAAAAGTCTGTATGCACTTCAAGTATCTGCAAACAATATCCCAGGAGAATACCTTGGTTCAGTCCTAGCACAAGATCCAGACTTAGGGCAAAATGGCACTGTCTCCTATTCCATCTTCCCATCATACATTGAAAGCGTTTCTATATATACATATGTCTCAATCAACCCTCGACATGGTGCTATTTACGCTCTGAGAACTTTCTACTATGAGTTGACTAAATATTTTGAGTTTAAGGTCATCGCAAAAGATTTAGGTACTCCACATTTAGAAAGCAATGCCACCGTGAGAGTCTCTGTACTAGATGTTAATAACAACGCACCAGTCATTGTTTTGCCAACCTTACAGAATGATACCGCAGAGATCTATGTGCCCAGGAATGTGGGCATGGGATACATTATAAGCACTGTGAGAGCTATGGACATTGACTTTGGAGAAAGTGGGAGAGTAACTTATGAAATTATTCAAGAAAGTAAAGAACACCTGTTTGAAATAGACTCGGTGACTGGGGAGATCAGGCTGCTCAATCCACACTGGGAAGATATTGCTCCAGTAGTAGAACTGATCATTAAGGTCACAGATAATGGAAAACCTTCACTTTCCACTGTAGCAAAACTTATTATAAAGGCAAACTCAGACTGTTTAGACTGCTATGAAGAGGAGGGTAATATCATAGGAGAACAGCGGGACTGGGACATCTATCTGCCAGTTTTGGTTGCTCTGAGTGCAATCTCCATAATTCTTTTTGCTGCAATGGTGACCATAGTTGTTAAGTGTAAGAAGGAGAATAAAGAAGTTGGCCCGTATAATGGCAGAACTGCATATACCTCTCAACCAAAGCTAGGAAAAATGAAAAAGAAGAATATCAACAAAAAATGATATTATGTTGGTGCAAAGTGAAGTAGAAGAGAAGAATGCAATGAATGTTGTTAGCTGTCCATTACTAGTGACATCTCCAATGTACTTTGATAGTCAGTCCAGACTTCCTCTCAGTTCTTCTCATTCAGGAGTGATGTACCTTACTCCTGCATCCAATAATCAGACTGAGTCTCAAGGAAATGTTGAATGTCACAGTCACAACAATGATCTGGGACAAGTCAGATCATCAGCTGAGAATGCATCTACCTGGATACCATTAACAAAGGTAGGATCAATGTTATTAAGTCTGATACGCCTTGGAGTCTTAACTATGTTTACAATGTATATGTCATCACAATTAGAACATAGGTAGGTGGACAGACCACAAATACTTGACCCAAAGAAAGAAGACCACACATAAAATATGTAGAACTAATGTCAAATCGATATATTCTTAGATGTTCCATCTATGGCTTCACTCTCTTTTACACATGATTTTATTGATTGCTCACATAGTAAAAGAAATGCATATTCATGTAACGTTAGTTATACATTTTTGTGTGTTGTCTCCTTTCTTTTGGGTCATACAATTGTGTTTTGTCGTTTTTCTCTTTATTTGATGTCAGTATTAGTTGTAGGTTATTATTCAGACCTCAGATACTGCCTTCATGTCCCTATGGCTTTAGAGTCTTCCTTGTTTTTATCCACACCAGGCTTGCAAGCACGTTTCCTCTGTCTCATAGGTTCTGTGTTGTAATACACTGCCTATTATATGTAATGTCATTGGCTCAGTGAGTGTCATGCTGATCGTCTTTTTCTATCGTTCTGTTTAGCTGCGGTTGTTCAAATCACGACATACAGCTTTGACTGTAGTCTCTAAAGGTGTTGATCGGTTTACAAGGCTGTTAATACATATAATGTGTCCTTGACAACTCGTGTACAATATAGTCCAGTAAATCCTGCATGTAGTCGTTTTACTTCACGCTCATCTAATGTAGTAGATTGTTTATGTTGATTTGGGTATGAACTGTAGAAATGTGGCATATTAGTGGTCAATAAATATTAAAACTCGGCTATACATGTTGTATGATTGGAATGCACATATAAAGCTATAGATGTAAAGTGAAAGAAGGCAATTGCATTTGATTCTTTATCACTACATTAGAGTGGCAGCCACTGACTTGTCAGTCAGCAAGAGTTGGATTAGTTTCTGAAGCAATCTATCTAGTGAGCACTCAAGCAAGCCTGGGGCATTAGTGCTATATGCTAAAGGGGTATTACTGTCTCAGCAAGTAATGCTTATTCATTGTAAAACAAAAGGTTAAACAGTTTTCCCATTAATATTCTACACATAAATATTCTGCAGCATTTCATGGTTTTCAGTCATTCTGTAGACCCTTTCAGTGTTTACTTCCAGTTGAATACAATCTGGCCATGGCTTGTACCCAGGTCTGCGGCTTATTACATTGTAAAGCTCTGTCTGGTGATTACATGATCAGGGAAAGGTTTTCATACCTTGGAGGTAAACAATGCAGATCCTCATTCAGTGACTGCAAACAGAAATGTTGAAGATCAGGAGATATTGGTACAGAACATCACAAAACTTTTTACTATACAATAAATAGATTTTATGTGCTGTAACTATTACACCCTTTAAAAAAAAAAAAGGCCTATAAAATGTTAATGGTTTATTAGGGTGCTAGGGTGACATGGAATATTGAGCTTCACGACCACTGTGACCACCTGCAGACATTGCAGTAATAGTTACGTGTTTTGGTTTTTATAAATATGACACTTCTGTATAAAGAGAATTACCTATTCTGATGTCTGTTTCTTGTTTCTCTTTCAGTTGCATTCTCTATTGTATAGTGCTTACACTGCATGACAGACATAAGTCCTTCAGTCACATTCTTCTTTCCTTATGTCCCCAGTGTCAGTATTTTTATTAAAGGGTCACTTCCACCAGAAAGGAGTATTTTTGTTAGAACCAATATTCCTAGAATTTTTTTTATATATATTTTTGGCAGTTTTTCTTCTATTTTGGCGATGAAAATTACATATGAAGTCACGTTCTTTTCTAGCTGTGAACGTGAAGAGAACACTTCTGAATGGCAGAAACGACTATCTTAATTTGCTGTAGGTGCTGCTTATCTCTATGTAGTCCTACTACAAATAGTAGGTAATGACAATTATTGCTCTGTTGTTCTCTGGATAGGTCAAGAAAAAGTTTAGACTGAGGAGCAATGCATAAAAGTATAACGAGTTAATCTTTTTCTGCAATGGGAAAGTTTCCAGCTTTCTTCAAACTTATCAGGTCCTGCTGATAACACTTTCACCTCCCAGGCCTTACTCAGCCTGCGGTGCTGTTTAGGGCTAGGGAAGTCAGAGACACAAGCCAGGAAGTCATTTAAGAAGGAGAACTTTTAAAAAAATGAATAACCACCCAATTTAAAAAAAAAATCCATATAATAGTATGATTTGTTTTGTTTTATGGTAGTCTCCCCTTAATTATTTTCATGCACCTGTCCTGAAAATAGGTGCTGTAACTCATGTAGCCATGTGTTTCTGAAATTATTTTCTACTTTGCCGTTTTCCTTAAATCACATAATAGAAACACAGTAACCTCATCATATATACTTAAATGGATTGTCCATGTGATGCTTTTTAAATAGGTTTATGCTGCTGTTGCAGTACTCAAATAAAAATACAATCAAACTGATAATCACCTTTTTCCTCACCTGCGTTCCAGTGCTGCCGCTGTCCGCAATATCCTAGGGTCTTCTGTTGACTTTGTAGCTGCAGTGGTCAAATGCATTGCCTGACATCACCTTTGGGAGCCGTTCACTTCTGAACAGTGGTCTTAGGCCATGTTCACACGGCTTATTTCGCAACGGATTTGCACCCGTATTTACGGCCGCAAATCCGTTGCGAAATCAGTTACAAACAAGTAACTGGCCGTTTTACATTGATTTTAATGGGAAATACGTGTCGTCGTTCAGACGACACTTATTTCCGTTCTGGATTGCGGCCGCAATCCGGGCGCAAAAACTATGTGCATGTGAATTATTTCCGGACGGATTCACCAGCTATTATGAATGGGGATGGTGAATCAGTCGGGAAATCAGTTCCAAATACGTGCCACACTTAGTGAAGCTTATTTGCAACTGATTTCGGAACGTATTTACGTCGGAAATCCGACGTGAATCAGTTCTGAAATCAGCCGTGTGAACATAGCCTTAGGATGTGTCACGTGACCACTGCAGCCAATCGGCAGCTGCAGCAGTGATGTTGCAACTACCAGCACCTGGAAGTAACAGAAGACCTAGAGAGACAGCGGACAGCTGCAGTGCTGAAATGGAGGTGAGACAGAGGTAAGTAACCATTATTATTATTTTTTTTTTTAATATATATATATATAATTAGGACCGCAGTACCAGTATGAATTTATTTAAACAACATCACATGGAAAATCACTTGAAAAAGTAACTATATTTTACTTTTTTTTTCTTTTTTCTCATAAACAGGAGTACAAATGTAGACAGAAAACTTGGCAAGCCTTTCTTTTCTTTACAAGTTTTTGGCCTCCATTAAAAAAAAAATCATATTGTATACATTAAATGGAGGTCTATAATGCATCTATTGTATATAGTATCCCATTGTGGAAAGCAAAACAAAAAAAAAACAAGGATATTAATATTTTATTTTTTTTTGTTCTGGATACAATTATGCTACTGGGTTAGCGTATTCTGCTATGCTATGACATCCATATTATCATTATTATTTTTTTTTTGTGGTATATTAATGTAGACTGGCCAAACGGGTCAAAAGAACACTTTGTTGCCCACATTATTGCCCACTATAACCATATAGACATGGTAAGTTTGAACATTAGGAGCTTTCCCAGCATATACACTGAACATATATCACAAACTTGATGTGACCTAGTTTAATATTGCTTAATACAAAAAATAATGCTTATTTTACCACTGAGGGGATCAGGTTACAGCAGCTGAAATGTAGTCTATAGAAAAGGGAGGACGAGGAGGAAGAGTGAACTGCTCCTAAGAGAGGGGGGAAGAGCCACAAAAAGACTATGCTGCTTTCACCCATTGTTTGATTCACAGCTACACTACTCATTGCTGTTGTATAATGTCTACATGCTGCTGCTCCTCCTAAATGTATGTGGGAGAGCGAGATATAGACCAGGGTGGAAAGGGGAGGAGGCAGCATCTCTTCTTTTCTCCGTGTTGTGTGTTTGGTAGACATTATAACAACTGGTCTACAGCCACTCTGGAATTCAGGAAAACTGACAATTACAGATAAAGCTTACAAAGGGGGAAAGCTGCTGATAAATGCAGTGAGTCATATAATAGTCATTCCTAATGTCCAAATAGCTGACCGCTTGTCTTAAAGAGTCAACTGAAATGACAGGGCTATGTTCACACGGCTTATTTCAGAACGTATTTACATCGGATTGCCGATCGTAAATACGTTCTCAAATCAGTTGAAAATACTTTGCAATCACTAAGTATGGCACGTATTTGTAACTGATTTCCCGACGGATTTCACCATCTCCATTCATTGTAGGTGGTGAATCCGTCCGTAAATAATTGACATGCACATTGTTTTTCCGTCAGGATTGCCGTCGTCAATCCGCGCGGCAATCCGGCACGGAAATACGCGTCGTGTGAACACGAGCCGTATTTTCTATTGAAATCAATAGAAAATGGGCTGTTTACTTATTTCCTGACTGATTTGCCGACGGATTGACGATCGTCAATCCGTCGGCAAATCCGCGGCGAAATAAGCCGTGTGAACGAGGCCTGAGGCTACGTTCACATGGCTTAAAATTGGAACGTATTTCAGTCCGTAATTACGCGCCGGAGTGCGCAAATTACGGCTGGAATACGTCCTAGTCATTACGGTAATCCACAGTTCTCATAGAGAACTATGGATTACGTCTCCTCTCCCTGCTCGGCGAATACGCAGGGGGGAGATAAGTGACATGTGAATTACCAGCGGCGTATACGCGGTGCTGGTAATGCAAGTCTATGGGCCCGGCAGAGGTGCCGGCCCCCGCTCCCGCCCCTGGCCATACGTAATTGTGTAATACCCCGTATTCCTAAAGCAGATTCAGTATTTATTATCTTAAAAAATCTGTCAGTAAATCATGCCCATAGACCTCAATGGTAAATCCGAGCTACACAGCTCAGATTTTCTGAGGTCAGATTTCATCTCCGAAATTCTTTCTTTGTTTCTTTTCTCTTTTTAGTGATCTACTACATAATGATTGCAATGTAAATATAAATCCACAGCACATACATGTTACATACATTTGCATGTTAAAGTGAAATATATATTTGTTTGAAATAACAGTAATACATTCCATACAATACAATTTCAGGTGTAATGAATTGGTCAAATAGAGTTCGAAAGGTCTGGTGATTGTGAGGCTGCAACATTTCGGTCGCTATCATGACCTTAATCATCCAGATGACTAAGACTGAATCTCAAAATGGTATGGAAGTATTATATGATAAATAGATATGCGGGCAGTAAGAAGGTACTAGTAATGTAGGCAATGAAGGCATATAAGGTATGGGGAAAGCCGGTAAGCAAAGAGACTGAGTACGAGGACGCCGCAGTACAGTACTGCAGAGAGTTGGGAAGGGTGTTTGCAATTGCTCTTAGGGTTGAAATATCCATCCTTAAGCACCTCCCATTGTAACCGTGTGCTGTACATTTATATGCTAACTAATTATTGCAGTTTTGAACTAATCTAAAAAATTACTGAGTAACAGAGATGGATGTTTCTTTGCCATGAGGGCTGCTTTCAAAGAGCAGTATCACTTACCTCTGAATACTAATGAACATTTGTGACAATGATGTTCAGAGTAAAGGAATTAAACTATTAATTTTAAATGGTAAAAATATTGTTCAACATTGAAAAAAACCTTGATCATTCATACATGAAAAGTTACTGCTTTGTGTTCCTTATTGGTAGTTACTTTGTATAATTGGATATGTATTGTATTATTTAACCCCACTCACATCACGTTTACGGCCTCACAATACTTTAAAAGAGTTATCCAGCTAATACTGTGGTGGGGCTGAGGTAGAGTCATAGCGGTCTGTATGACAAATGCAGTCTCTTATGGACCATCTATGCTCTCTTTCCCGAATGCTCATGCTTTATGTACCAGACACCAAGGCATGGTCCGAAACAAAGTGCATACACTTGGGAAATAGAACAAAAGTAGGCGTTGACTATGTTTGCCATACAGATTCCTATAGTGCTCCCAGTGTATAGGTTTGGATACCCTTTTCTTCATTTTTTTTTTTTTTTAAACTGTATTTATTTTTTATCATTGTGAAAAAACAAAGCAACGATTTTGTAAAGTAAATAATACATCTAAAAACAATTGAATCAAATAATCACTTACAATGAAAGGGACATAAGTCATAAAAGTGGAAAAGGCAGATAAGACAATCAGTAATCCAGATCACATTGCAAGACATGGAGTATTGATCAGGCCATATAGAAGACTTGATACTCAATGTAAAATGAACTATACCAAGAAAAATCCAGACTAACAAAATCAAGGGGACTTGGATCATTTGACTATTTACAAACAAAACAACAAAAGCCAGTACAGACAACCATTCATACCTGGCATTCACCCTTAAGCACCAGCACCCAAGCCAACAGTTTCTACCCTGTAGATATACTTAACCAGTTACCACATATACTTTGAGATCGAGCAGCAGCTCCCCTATGTGGCTTTACATTGGTAGATCTCCATTCACTAGTTGCAGCTACTGGGACAACGTAGGACATTTTGGGGGTTTCCAATTAAGAGAATAGTTTTCCTAGCGGAGAAGAGTAGGAGTCTTAATAGACCTCACTCTTGTTTGGTTGGGATACCCTTATCAATTTATCCCAATGGATACTACTGGCAGAGACAAAAAGGTTATGCGAGCGGAGTCTTATGTAAATCATACTTGACGCTAGTGGATTTGTTGGTAACACCAAACAGCAGAAGAGATTATGGGGGACATATATGAAAACTGTGTAGGTCTAAAACTTTCTTTGTTGCCTATAGCAACCATTTAGAGCTCCCCTTTTAGAGCACTCTATGAAATGCCAGGGGAGCTCTGACAATTTTCATACATGAGGCCCTATGACTGGATATTATTGTGAGTACAGCTAAGCAGAGTCCCCGTATATGTAGGAAACATGGTGATTCCTGTATCAATGAGCCTAATATTAATGAGGGAGGAGCTGGTGGGGAATGGCATGTGCCAATATGGGACCAACAGTCCACTTTGCCGTAGACAGTTTTTAAGATGCAGGGTGAGGGCAAAAACAATTATGGGTTGTAAAAGTAAGCTCTGCTAATATTGATAGTGGTTCACATTTTCATGCTGAGAGAACTACATAATGGTACATTTTGCTGATGCCCAACTTCATTATAGTATTCCATATTTATAGTTTGTTTTGCCGGAATCTCTCCTTGTTCAGTCTAAATTGCTTTCACTCGAACTTGTGATAAAATTCAGGTCCTGAACATCCTGGATCTGAATTCTTTTTTAGCACTTACCAAAACGCTAACCATATCTCTAATCCTTACCCTAATTTGGGGTCAAGATTAGGGTTTTTAGGCAATTTAAAGAGTTCAATTTCTGATCCAGGATGCTCCATTGGTGGAATGTCACTTCTGGTTCAGCCTCCGTTTAGGCTAATGTAACAGGAAGTGATGTCACATCATAAGTGTTGCTGTGCCAGGAACCCCACCAGACCTGGAGCAATAAGTTAACTCTTAGACTATGTTCACACGGCTTATTCTGGGATGTATTTCAGCCCGTAATTCGTGCCGTACTGCGCGAATTACGGGCTGAAATACGTCCCAGTTATTAGGGTAATCCACAGAGAACTATTGATTACGTCTCCTCTCCCTGCTCGCACAATGCGGGGAGAAAGTGACATGTCAATTATTCACGGCATATACGCGCCGAGAATAATGCATGTCTGTAGCGGTTGCCCCCGCTCCGGCCGCCCCCCCCCCCCCCCTGGGCGCCGGCCGAGGTCGGGTGCCGCCGCGGGACGAGCCGGGGGTCCGCTCCTGCCGTGGACTCACCTGGCCTCGTTCCTGTCCCGTCCGCGTCCTCAGCCGGCCAAGGCGCGTGTGCCCGCCCCCTAGCGCGCCTTCTTGTAAATTTAAAGGGCCAGCGTCCCGGTAATTGGTTAATTGCCGGGCGCTTCCCCTATTTAAGGATCCGCTCCGCAATCATTCCTTGCTGGACCTATGTTGCCCCGAGCCTTAGAGAAAGCGTTCCTAAAGTATATTCTCGCCTTACCGTGTACCAGACCTCTTGCTACGTTTCTCGACTCCGAACCTCTGCCGCCTGCCCTGACCTTCCTGCCTGCCCACGATTATGAACCATTACCGCCTGCCCTGACCTTACTGCCTGCCCACGACTACGATTCTGTACCTCGCTGCACCTCGGCCGCCTCCGCAAGCAAGTCACGTCAGGGGTAACGACCTGGTAGCCTCACGCCGCAGCAAGTCCATCCGGTTTGCGGCGGGCTCTGGTGAAAATCGGGGGCTACTTAGATTCCGTTCCCTGGCGTGGCTTAACTATCATCGCTTGCGGTGGTCCAGGGGATCCACTACCCAGCCGTTACAATGTCTACACGCCGTAATTGCGGAGCGAAATACACTAAAGGGACCTTACCCGATTAGGCAATTTAGTACAAAGGCAACACCCCTGTAGAGCTGCCAGCTACTTTTGTACTTCTTTATCTGGATGTTGGTAGCATAAAACGCCAGGTCTTCCAGGAAATGCCATCAGCATATCCTATAGTACTTACTGCTGGATTAACCCTGAATATGTAGCAGTGATGTCTGAAAGAGTCCCTAGTGACTATTTACAATGGGAAACACAAATTAGACTTAAAAGAACAATCTGGGCAAAATTGATTCACCATGTTAAATTTACTGCAGGGTTAAAGGTGTATGAAACAGATTCTATCTTTGGTGTTCTGTGAATCCCTGTGTCATGCACCACCGCCTCAAGTCTTAAACTGTAGCTATTTTGCCTTGGGAGAGCTTTAAATATGTGTAATGGGAGATCAACAAGTTGTTTGTTTGTACTAAATTATTTTAGGGATTTATTTTAATTATGTGGATACTTGGGATTCGTGCTTGGGATTTTAGCTTTTTTGTTTTTTTTCTGTTCTCCTTAAGGAAGAGCAAAAGTCTCATCTTTTAACGTTACCTCCTACATCAAACAGATGATCACAAATGTAGAATAGTTTTATTTGGCAGTACAACAGGTTTCATCTTGGTATCATTTCTACCAATGCATGCAGTTTATACTTTGCTAATGCGTTTCTTTTTCTTAAATGTAACATATTGAGACTTAACAACACACAAAAAAATCAAGATGACATGACTAATCCGTTTGTATCTGTTGACTGTTCCATTCACTGAATAAATAAAATGAAGGAGTGATCATCTTCTATAAAAACTATAACAAAGTATCCAGGAAACTGTTTGTGGATGTGCAGATGCAAACAGTAAATTATGCACATTTATTACGGCATACAGAAATTTAAATATTCACTTTAAAACTGCTGAAGACATTTGTATTCTTGAGAAGTTGATAAATCGAGAGCTGTTCATAAATGACTTTCATGTGTGAGACAAAGGGCCTCATGTATGAAAACTGTCTAGGTCTAAGACTTTCTTTGTTGCCCGTAGCAACCAGAGCTCCCTTTTCATTTTTTCAGAGCATTTTATGAAATGAAAGAGGGACTCAGATTGATTGCTATGGGCAACAAAGAAAGTTTTACACCTAGACCGGTTTCATACATGTTCCCCTAAATACAGAGTTGTTGCTTTCTAAGCAGTGATAAATGCCTTTTTAGTTGTTACATTGATTCAAATAACAATTTATTTCCTTTAGAAAAGGTTAAAAATAAAAAGGGTTAACATTTAATGAGTTTAGAGGAAAATTCCCCTCACCATCCTATGATGCCCAAAAGCGGTTCTCAGTCCCAACTTTTCACCTCCAAGCTGTTGTAATACTTGGGACACAACGTTGCACAGAGGTTTTACTGTTCTAAACTTGTGTCATTATGTGACAAAGCCGCAAGTGGAAAACCCTACAGGGCCGTTCACCCGGCTTATTGCAGGGACGGATTTCAGCCGTATTGCGTGCCGTACTGCGCTGGAATCCGTCCCAGATATCACGTCTCTCCTCCCCGCTCGAGAAAGTGACATGTTCATTATCCCGGCGGGATACGCGCCGTGGATAATGAAAGTCTATGGGGCCGGCGGGTAGCGCCCCCGCCCCTTACTCAAGCCGTAATTGCGGGCGAAATCCGTCCCGCAATTATGGTTTGAATAAGCCGTGTGAACCGGGCCTACTTGTGCAGTGTATACACATCCCATACATTGTACAGGCCCCATATTTTATTGTTGTGATGTGCATGTTCTTATTGATATTTCTTATCACTATATTTGAAATTTGATTCTGATCTCAATTATAGCTGTATTATTCACACAGCCGTATGAAGGCAATATGTTAGCACTCTTCTGCCAAAAACTAGGAAGCTATTCCAAACTGATCCATTGATAATATACTTTTTTGTTGTCTAGTCCTGTATGTTGCATAAAGTTGCAGTTTTTAAATTTTACCCATAATATATCAATGTGTATTGGTGAGACATTACTGACATAGTTTAAGCGGTATTCCAGTGTTTGGACAAAAAGCTTGAAAGTGGGCTGCAGGGTCACTACACACAGAACAACAGTATAACACTAATACTGCCTCCAATACAGGTATAATTGATAAATATTGCCACGAGCGAGGAGAGGAGGCGTAATCCATAGTTCTCTATTAGAACTGTGGATTACCATAATGATTGGGGCGCATTTCGCCCGTATTAGAGCGCAGTACGCTTTCAATACGTGGCAAAATGCGCCCCAATTTAAGCCGTGTGAACTTACCCTTACTCTTCTGAGTCTCGCACATTAGTTACAAGTTACCTTCCCCTGCTGCTTCATAGATACATAGCTGACCTTCCTATTGCTGGAACTGAGCATGCCTGGCCAAAAAGCTGAAATTGAACTACAGGTCGTATCCCTTGGCAGCGAGCTATAAACATCAGATTTTGAGCCAGTTATTGGTGGGTGAGTCTGTGATTACTATTGAAAATATTTATTTACTATATATTGAAGATTTTTATGTTGTATCACGTACTTTCAATAGGAGTCATGTTTCAGATACCGATTTACCCCTTTAAGTCACTTGTCTACCTATTATTCCTATCGGCACTAGACAAGTTTGTTTTTACCAAAGATGCAGCAATAATTTAGCAGATCCAACCTACAATGACTGTTTCCACTAGAGTATTTATTAATGTGTCTATGGCAACACAATGTTTGGTTGTGACACATGAAAATCAAGTGTATGGAAAAATGTGTAATCTGCTTTACTGTAGTTATTGTATTTGGACTTGAAAGTCCAAATTGCTAAAGCATTTTTTGGTGAGCCTAAAAAAATTGGAACTCCTGGCAACTTTCTGCTGTGACTTCTCCACTGATATTATCCAGACTTCATATGGTTACATCATTCTATATCATGAACAGGAAAACTGCAATGCACAGAATAAATTCTGGTAAAGCAGGTATTGCATCTGCTACATGTATAGTTAGAGTAATGAACTCTAAGGGTATGTTCACACGGCGTATTGTCGACACGCATTTTGCCGCGTATTTGCGCTTAGTACGCAGCTAGATGTCACAATTATGGTAATCCATAGCTCTCCTAGAGAACTATGGATTACGCCTCATCCCCCTGCGCGTAAAATGACATGCCAATTATTCGCGGCGATTACGCGCCACGATTAATGCATGTCAAAGGGGCCGGCGGGCTGCCGAGCCCCCCCACCCCACCCCGGTTTGCGCCGCAATTACGCTGTGTGGACATACCCTAAGGTATGTATGAAAACTGTCTAAGTCTAAAACTCTTTGTTGCCCATAGCAACCAATCAGAGCGCCCCTGTCATTTTTTCCAGAGCACTATATGAAATGATTGGTTACTATGGGCAACAAAGAGAGTTTTAGACCTAGACAGTTTTCATACATATGGTCCTAAGTCATTGAGAATGTGGTAGAAAGAGGCCATCACTTATGCAGGGAGGATTTTAAATAGGCATGGCCCTGTCAACTAACTTTGCATAAATCAATAGTACAAGCAGGTTTAATGGGGTTCTCTCACTATTATCAGTTAGCATATTTTGCTTTCACATTACAAAGATCAGTGCACGTGCTCTGAAAAGAATTGCTTATCTGTAAACCCAAGCTGATCTTGTAAGAAATAATTAGTCTTCCTGCTGTGAACTCTCCAGACCATGGTGAAGTTACACTCTGCTCTAATCAGATAGCAAAGTTGTGGTCAGGTAACCATAGAAACTGTGAGCAGATCAAACCTATCCATATATACATATATTTTACTTATTGTGATAGCATACTTGTACTCGCCTCTCCCCTCACCATGGATCTATTGCTGCACTATCTCCACCTGCCACCAGTCTCTTGTTTACTTTATTCTTCTTTGGGATGGGAACTTCACAGCTGATTGACTGCACTAGTCATGTGCCCCTTTCTGACTTAGCTGTTAACGCTTACTTACAAATGGTGAAGTTCAGAAAGGGGCACAGGGATGCAGAGGAAACTAGAGTTACTATGTCAGAGCTGAAAACTGGGGAAGCTTGAAGCACTAACCATTGCGCCCAAGTTCTATTGGACGTCCCAGCCCTTAGCGGTGGTAGATATTCCTCTATGTGCTGAATATAAGCCACCTCTGCCAACCAATACCCCACAGATGTAGAAATGGACGTTTTGAAGAAGTGTAGAATGACTGTTTTAGAGCATGTAGAGTAAAATCGCACATAAGAAAAACATTGCTTTTAGGGGTATACAGAATGATCACACGCTCACTGCACCGTCTCTTCTGCCCTCCTCTTCTCTTAAAGGGGTTGTCTCACTACACTGATTAATCTCACCTTAGTCCTGTTTTCTTGGTTTCACTTTGAATTCAGGGGCATGTTTACTGGCTACTACTGTACTATGCTACAGTAGAAGCCAGGTCTGTAGCTAGAACAACCAGTGCTGGCAGCCTATCAGAAGAGAGCGAACAGTTCTGTAGCCATAGCAATCTGAGGAGTTGTTGCTTTTATGAAAAGCTTATTTAAAGGTAGGCACCTCTTTTTAAATATGCCCTCCTGCATATGTAACAAGCCTCTTTTCTAATCCATTGTCAGTGATTTCCTGTAGTGGTGAAACTCTGTACATGTGTAGTAGACATAATAGCTATAATTACCAGCAATTATTATTTGAAGTTGGTCTGTCCATAATACAGAACAGGAAGCAGCAAGATCGTGTCTATGTACATAACAAGTGAGGTATATGAATGTATAAAGTGTGATAGAAACACGGCAATACGCCAGGTGATTTGGGAGTCACGCTGATCAGCGCGTGCTCTCGAAGCACCAGGGAGGGGGGGGGGGAGGCGCGGGTAGATCAATCCGCCGACCCCATTGACATGCATCACTCGTGGTGCGTAATTGCCGTGGATAATTGACATGTCATTGTACGTGTGGGGGGATGAGGCGTAATCCATAGTTCATAGTAACGCGGTAAAATAAGCCGTGTGAACATATCCTAAGGCTGTGTCTCCACTGCACACATTTTCAGTCATTTCTTCAGCGTTTTTCGTTTTCTAAAACTGGTGAAAAAATGACTGAAAACATCCAATAGACTTTAGTAGTAAAAACGTTCTGTAGTCTTCATAGAACTTTTTTTTTTTATTTTTTTACTGCTGATCGTTTTTTGTAACATGTTGAAAAAAACGACAGAGCAGGGCAGAAAATTTACTATTAAAGTCTATGTAAACTGCCGGATGGTTTTTGGACAGTTCTGCTGAAAAACTGTATGAATTGTGCATACATTAAAAATTGCCCAAAACAAGTTATAATTATTATTAGCAACTTACCTTTGTTATATATGTATTTGCTGTCTCGTGTCATACCCTAGACTGTTGCTCATTCATACTCTTTAGGATGTAATGTTGTGAATAGATTATTATACATGATTAGCATTGCCAAGAGGCACTTGGGTAGATAAAATAAAAATAATGGGACAAATGCTAAAACAAATTACACTCTCAGGGCTCAGCATCCATTTCTCGTGACTGCCCTGCACTTTGTCTTCATTATGGCAAATGCAGCTTGACCACTTTTGAAACAGTTTTCAATAGATCACTCTGACAAACAATACAATAGTATGCCTTATACCTTACACAACTAATTCAACCAACTGCATTTTAATAGTCTGGTTCCTTTGCCTCACATGTAAAGTGTTTTTTTTTTGGTGTTTTTTTTTTTTTTTTTTTTTTAAATGTATTTTAATTGTTTTTTTTTTTTTTTGGGAAAGGTAGGTAGTGGCATCTAGAGGCATGCCAATATCTTCTGTTATATAATACAAATAATTATAATAGGGTTTTTTAGGTAATGCCAATATCTTAACATGTAATAAGCCTGAAATGGTGCTGAATTTAAACTGATGTTTACAGGTTTTAATTAAGGCACTGAAAACTTTTTTATGACAAGCAATTTATAGAGAGTGATCCAGATACTTCAAAGTATTAAAATAAAAAGTAAAATGCTAGGTAAAACAATAGTTACATTTTTAACTATGCAAGTAGTTATCGGTACAAAAAAATGTAATTGTTCCATTTTTATGATATTGGTTATAATGCATAGGGTTTGATGTACCATTGCACGTCAGGGGCGACATGTATGAACAGGGCTGCACCAGTTTTCTGGGTAGTTTGAACCAAAAACTGTTGCAGCCCTGTCTGTTAGATGTATGAATAGTCATATGCAAAAACTTGGCGTAGTCTACATTAGACAACACTTTTAAATACGCCAAAAATGTGCCAAAATTGCACCAAGAATGGGCCACTGTTTGGTGCAAAGCTGCTATAAAAATCCATACTATGGCATAACACTCTAAGCGCCAATGTTTGTTGCATAACACTCTTTCATACATACTGTTGTATTTTACACTACTCTATATCGATTTAGAACTGGTGTGTCGGTGTCAAGGTTCATACAAGTCACATTAATGCTTTATGATATCAAACTGATAGAAAACTCAAGGGACCACTGCCACCACTAAGGGTCCAGTCTGTGTAAAGCTTTATATTGCTATTATCCTCTATGTTAGTAAATTTTGTATCAGAATGTACTTGTCAGATTTTGGTAGTGCTTCACTGATATTTTGACTTTTAACAGAGGAAACAGTAGTTTGTTGACCTATTGTAAATGAAGTATAGCCCCTTGATAAATGTATTGGAAATGTTTTAGAAAAAAAATAAAATATTACCTTAGTGAGACTAGAACAGACTAGTGAGAGATAGATTAGAAGTGCTATGATACGGGTGCTACAAGAACTGGGTATAGCACACAATAAAATTGTATACTGTACTAACAGCGTAAAATAAAAATCTAAAATAAAATCTAAAGAGTTAGACCATAATTGTTATAAAATATTATTAAATTTGAATGTACAAGTTACAAAATAAACTTTAGATACTGTATTTTTAGGACTACAAGATACTATTATTTCCCCCAAAGTCTGAATATACTGTCTCAGGCTGTCAGGAGGCTGGAGAGGAGTGATGCTGCGGGAAGCCGCCAGCCGTATTTAAGGGGTTAAACCCCCACAGCTTTTCTGCAGCATTGCCGCACTCCAGTCTCCTGTCGACCAGAGACAGCACTGTGCAGTGGCTAGAAGCTGTTCGCTACAGCCAGCAGCTGCCGCCACCAGCGGGGATGGAGACGGTTCCATCCCTGTTGTTAACACTTTAGACACTGCGGTGATCACGGCTGTGGCGTCTCTCTCATAACCCCCTTAATGTAGTTGCAAGGGGAGATCGGTTGCCATGGCAGTCGGAAGCCTCATGCAGGCTTCTGTAGCTGCCATGTATGTCATAAAGTTTAAATCACCCCTTTTTGTTGTTTTACAAATAAAAAGTTACACATGACTGGTGTTGTCATGTCCATAAAAGTATAGTCTATTAAAATATAAAGAAAAAAAATTAAATTTAAAATTTAATTAAAATTAAAAAGTTACATGTATCCCAAAATGGTACAAAAACTTCAATTCTTTACTTCAATTTTTTTTCCTATTTTCATCCTCTAAAACCTGGGTGCGTCTTAGTCCAGTGCGTCTTATAGTCTGAAAAATACAGTATATCAATGGTAAAAAATTACATGAAAATACATTTTCAAAAACAATTGATACTATTGACTAATGTACTAGTGTATAAAACATAGTCCGAGCACCCACCCAGATAATGGGAACCTTAACTACGGGGTGGGTGCTGTGACTGGGCAGAGATACTGCTTTAGGGTAAGAGTAGAGTATGTGTAGGGTTTGTTTTGACTATGTGAATTTATATATTGATTCAGATTATCTTGTTTAATCTTTGTATTAAAAGTTTTGTTTTATGCAGTAGAGAATTAATGCAAAACCTTCAACAAATATCAAGGCAAAATCAAAGACCCCATATGCATAGGTGTGTAGGACAAAATGTTCAGGAAAATTTCCAACACAACTAAAATTAAGATCTTTTATTAATTGTTAGTTTAAAAAAAAAAAAAAAAAAAAAATACATGATAAAAATTATCACCCAAAAGAGAAAAGCGCTACCACTGCCAATAAACTTAATATCCTAAAATAGTAGTCATATTGTTTTGGTCTTTTTAATTAATAAAATATCTTCATTTTATGTTTGTTGGCAGTAGAGAATTAGCAGACCGTATAAATGTTTTTCTGAAAAATGATGGTTCTGTGACCGGATGACCTATTACACGGTTCCATGATTAACTGATAAGAAAAAATGACTCTGATTTGAAAATACATGTTATCAACAATCTTACAGTGAAAGTAACATGGTGTGTATGTTTGTATGTTTAATAATTTGAAAACATTTTATATAGAAATCATTTGCTGGCAGTGTTATGGAGACACATAAATAGTAACGGGCAGGGACGTAACTAGAAATGCCCTCTTCATGTGGTCCATAATAGAAAAATAACTTATCACATGTTTCGTCAGGAATAGCCAAAAAAAAGTGTACACTAGATACATTCCGCATACACAACTGACATGCCAGACACTTCCCGCACACGCCACTCACACGCTAGACACATCCCATACAAGTCAGTCACGCTAGACACATCCTGCACAGTCCAGTCACACGCTAGACACATCCCGCACACGCTATTCACATGCTACACATCCCGCACGAGCCAGTCACACGCTAGTCTCATCCCACACATGAGCCAGAATGTATGACCCTGTTCTTCTGCAGTTCATACATACAGGCATTGCAGTGCCAATACAAAAGTCTGGCTCAGCCAGACCACCTTTAACCTGGTCTGGCTGTTCTAATTGCTGTCCGCCTAGGTTTGGTATCAAAGATTCATAAACATGTCTAATTCTACGAATGTGGTGCGGCACGCCCCCAGAACGCCTTCACATCTTTGGTGCATTACAAAGTGTCGTGCAGGCGCCTATCACGCCAAAGTTTGGAGTGCGACTGTTCATACATCTATAGAACAGGTCTATGACAGCTTTTTGACACCAGAAAACTGATGCAGCCCCGTTCATACATGTTTCATTATATGGATGAAACATCACTATCACCATTTACCTAGTAGTGAAAAGAGAAAAAGTTTGGTACCGTGTTAGCCAGTTAAAAAGTTTTATTGTTCAGCAGTGAGAAAAACAACGCTGCAATCTTGCAGATATGATACTTTTTAATGACTAACAAAAAGAAATAATATTGAATATCAAGCTTTCGAGGCTACTCAAGTTTCTTCAAGATTCGTTATCCTGTCTGATGGAGAGACCTGAGTAGTCTCGAAAGCTTGCTGATCAACATCATTTCTTTGTGTTAGCCATTAAAAGGTATTATATCTCCAGGATTGCTACTTTGTTTTTCTCGCTGAAGACCAATAAAACAATTTTCCTATTTGGATATTCTTTGAGAAATAAAAAAAAAATCTAATTTTTAGAAAAAGGAGAAAGCTCTGGTCTTGCATTTGTCTGTAATTCACTTTTCTGCGTATTACAGCTTTAGACTCCCTTAATTAGGAATCTGTGAATCTAAAGGTTCACTTTGTAAGAAAGAAACAAATAGCTGCTACTGATTAAATTACAAACAGACTTAAACTTGAAGTGTCTTCACCACAACCAGTAATACATTTTAATGACGCAAGGAGTATAAGGAGCACGTTGGAGAATGACAGGATTTTTAATTTTATTTTCCATTTTTGTAGGTGTGGTTCGCAATGAAAACCCTTTTTACATCAGATCCAAGTATTTTTCTTTTACTGGAAATCTGTTCAATAATGATGGGATCAGTGTCAGGATTTACAGATATTTTGCTGTTATAACATTTTCTGTAAAGTTCTCATTAGTGGAAAATATTACACAGTAGGACAAACATATTTCAGAGTGTTCATGATTATGGTGAAAATCATGTGTGTTCACATGTACCTTTTTGATTGATAAAGCGTTACAAAACTCATATCAATATTATTTCAATTTTCTCCTAAATACTTGGTTACCACCATGCTCATGTTGTCAAAAGTCCAATTAAAAATGAATAGTAAAACCCAAAATTATGGATTGAATAGACCACACTGTTTCACCAATATTAAACAATGTAGTTAAAAGATAAATAAACATCAGAAGACTCGAAAGGTGAACATATAAATTGACTTGTCCACCAAGCATTAGTTGAGTAACAAAACTCCTCTAATAAAGCATTGGGGAAAAAATGTAAAAAAGAAATACAGTTCATGGAAAGTTGGGTGGGGTACAATTTTCTGAAACAATTCCTCACCGCTGCTGGGCGTCTTCATAAATAGGAGATTCTTCCCACTAGTGTATGAGCCAATAACCATGGCACAACTGAATTTCTTCCCAGCTACTGAAAGGACTGCCTAATAACAATATGGCATCCTGAAGCTTGCTTCTGCTGGCCTCATAGCCGACCCACCAATTACACCACAGTTAAAAATTGTTACAATATAAAACAGCAAAAAAGGGGTAAAAGCAAGGCAAAGGCAATATCGTATACAGCCATAAACCAATCAGCCATTATTAGACAGTGCCACCACGTGACCCCAAAGTAATTCCTATGGTTGCCCCCATCATTAAATGTATAGTGGATAGTCCTAGGTTTTAAACCTGTATAATTATACAGAAGCAGGTTAGGTTTTAAAGGCTTTCAGAGACTTTAGTGGATTGTGAATCCAATCTAAACTTAAGGTATGGATATAAGATACCAGTGTGAATAGGCTCTAGTCTTATTATTGAATTGCTAAATATGATCTGTTTTCTTGACATCAGGCTGCACCAAAATTATTATTTTGTTTTAAATTTTTTTTTTTACATATCCTCTTGGACATCACCCCAATGAAAAGTATTGACGTAAATAGGACATTAACAAGCAGGTTTTTGTGCCCCGTATGTGCAACATCTAGCTAATATGTCAAGCAGCACCCTGTCTATCATGCTACAAGGTGCTAAACCCTCTAGCATTTTAGAAACATGAAAAAATATGTCTGCAGTATTCAGTGTGAGGTTATATCAGGATATTACAGACCATAAAACAGAGTAAGTGTCTTGCAGCATTTTAATATAACTGCTCCTCATATGTGCTTTTGTCCCATGATGACAGCATCTAATAAATCCTATTTCCTACTAATCTCTTATTGTTTCCTTCTTAAATATAAAGGTTTTGAAGGTGTGTAATAAACGACACGTTACAGTCTCTTCTTTATTTTAAGTACAGCAGATATGATGTGGTTTTCATTGTGACTGTTTCTTACAGTTATGGAAAAGTATTATTTAGTTAAATTATTAAAATTTAATTACATATTTGTCTCACCAAAAACCCTTCTATGATGGAAGAGCTAGATATTTTATTGACAGAACTTATTTGACAGGTCCTAATACTTTTTCGGTGAATTAGTAATTTACTAGAATTTTAATTTGGCAAACAGGAAACCTAATGCTGTAGGCTTAAGCAAGCTCCCTACTGAACCTGTGCATGCTTCCAATTGCTTCTTGAGGAGAATATCTTTGTAACTACAAAAGTCTAAATGGAGCCCATATGGCAACACAAGGAGGTTGTGAAGACATCATGCACAGGGCTGAGGGGAGCAGAAAACATCTGTACCTATTTTGTTTTCTTCACACATCTGATTAATATCGTAATAAAGCCCTTGCATGGCTTATATAATTTATCCTAATGGCTGTAGTTTACTTGCATGGTAAAAATAATAAAATGTCAGGTTTTATTTTTCTATTGGCTGGGATATGTTTTTATACCCTCAAAAACAACATAAGTGTGGCATTAAAATCGCCTACGGAGATGGTGAGCTACACACAAGGTAGGAACTGTCATAGATGAGAAGCTGCACCTAATTCTTACAAAAAAAAAGTATGCACTGTGTTAAAAAATACAACACAATCTCCATTGAAGGTGCATTAGCAGTAACAGATAAATTTATCATACCAACTTATAAAATGAAAAAGAAAAATAAAACACTGTATTTTTTACAATCCTCACTAGGAAGCTGAAGGGGTTTTGCCACTATGCAAAATCCCTTTTGAAGCCAGCTTGTAGCTCCCCATTCATTTCTGTGTAAACTTCCTCAGACATGAGTGGGATGAGAGCTGTGAAGGAAGGGAGTTTGTAATTGGTAAAACCTATTTAAATTTTTTTTTTTCAATATTTTAAATTTATCCTAAAATTGTGGCAATAAAAAAAAACCACTGCTAGAAATCTGGTACATCTGGGTCTGGTACATCTCATTTCAGTACCCTGTCTTCTAATAAACAAACACTTCAGATGGTAAGTGCCGTGGACTTTTTCCTTTATTATTGGATTGCTACATATGGGCTAATTTTCCTCTGCCATAGAGCACTGCTTAAGCATATTGAGGGCAATCACAGACAATAACATGTGGGATATAGTCTCTGAGTGGTCATCACATTTGTCTCTGAATATTGCGGTGCCACTGGATCTCTATTTTATATTACATTCTGCTAAAACATATTCCTATACAGCTGTATCGACAAGAAAACAAAAAAAGTTGTGGCTCTTGCCTTGCTTTAACTGAAATGCTATTTCTAAAGTGTTTTTTTTTTCCAGAACTTTAAAAACCAAAAAATTCTTACAATGCACCACATTTATCATGGTGTCTTTAAATCTAGTACAGGTTAGAACTGTTGGCTTACTTTATACTACTAACTGCACCAAAACATTGTCACATTTTATTGGCACACCAAGACATTCCCTTTTATGCCCCTTTTATATGTATGCCAATATTTTTGCTTACATTGCGTAATGGATGGAACAAAATTTAATAAACAAAAAGCAAGAGCGTTAATAAAAAATGATCAATAAGTTATAAGTGCACCCAAGATAGTTCTACTCAAAAATACAACTGATTTTGCGAAAAAAGAAGTTCTCGTACAAAGAAGACTTCGAATGACGAAGAATAACAAAGTTTTAACTTTTGGAATTTGGTAATAAAAAAACGAAAAACAAATGATTGGTCCTTAAGGCCAGAACAGGCCTGGCTAAGTGGTTAAAGAAAACCTGTCACATAGGTTATTCCCCCCTTGCTGAGGACAGCAAAGCTAGTGACAGGCATGCCGTTTCCAATGCTGTGTCCCTTATTCTGTAAGATGCAGAAGTTTCGGAGTATTTAATGCTCAGACCTGGAAGAGCACAGGCTGTTCTGCCACACACGAGTTTGAGTAGTAAAATCTCCAAAACTACTGTATCTTACAGAATAAGGGACAGAGCTCTAGAAACAGCCTGTCTGTCACCAGCTTGTGCTGTCCTCAGCAAGGAGGGCATAATGTATGTGACAGGTTCCCTTTAAAGCTGGTCTGTCTCATCTGCCCCAGAGGAGCATGTTACAGATATGATTCCATTTTCCTATCAGCCAAAATAGAAAAAAAATGTCATTTCGACTAAAATAAGCAATGGAAGAATACAGTGGACAAGAACAGGTGTTGATGTTATTTGCATACAATAATCAGAAAAATGATAGAGACAACCATGATTTTCCTTTTCATATGGATATGCATTCCTTGGTGATATATCAACTTTTTTTTTATTCTTTTCTTTTACAGCTGACTAAATGTTGATTCTATTGCTTGCTCCAACAATAGTAAAATGGTAGCTTTGTAAGGATTTTTCCAGTTCACTGATAATCTAATGTAGGTGCAGAAATTGATTGGCGCACATTTCAGGTATTTATACAGAAGTGCATAGTTAAACTACTGTGTAATTATGTGAAAGGAAATCATAACAATAAAGAATAATTTACGTTAACAAGCTTAGTGATCAAAGGTTTAATACAGGGGGATAAATGAGACTTCAAATGTAACTAATCTGCATAAATAAACCACATTGTGATTAGAAGGTGAGAATATATTAAAATATCTACAGCCACTCTTAAAGGGGTTTTATCGTTACAAAGATCATGTCTCAGATTATGGGGACAGTAAAAATAAGCACTTTTGTAATTGGGTTGCATTACCTCTGTCACTCGGTTTAGCAGATATAAGCATCTCTGTAAAACTGTCTTCTATTTCTGCTGTTGCTGGTCAGAACGCCCCCTGGTCGATTCTCACACTCTAGACATGCTCCCTGGACTGTGACATTTCATTCAGCCTGTTGGGATACGCCCCTAGAAAGGAAACACCCCGGCCACGCCCCCTGCACTGTGATTGGCTGCATGCACACTGTGTTTACTCCCCTCTGAGCTGTTAAAATCGATAGTGAAAGCAAGGTCTGCTGGCTCTATGTACATCTCTCAGCTTTAGGGTCAATGTTCTGGGCAATTACTGCCTGTTTAAGGGGCTTTTGCCAAGAGGTTGATTAACCTCCTCACAGATCCAGTCCTTAAGCTGCTACTTGGAAAAGAAGGCGTTCTGTTCCTCAGATCGAATGCAAGCCCCGCCTCCTTATGACGTCATCACCTGTAGTGTATAACATAAGGATTCAACACTGCATCTGTATAAGCTGCTTATATAGTGCAGTGCTTAGGTGATTAACCCTGCAAGACAGAGGTTGGGAGTTCAAACCCCATCAGTAGGTTTTTTTTTTTTTTTCTTTAAAATTTGTACACATATGTAAAGATATGAAAATATATGTGTAGACATCTATAATTTTATTCATATATACACACACAAAGCTCCCCTATATAGTGTCCTATCCTTGCAGTCACACCAAGCACTTCCAACATACGTGATACAATGCATATATTCTGGGGGATGAGACATGATATAGGGGAGCTATGTATGTGTATATATATATATATTATTATAGAGATTGACATATATATTTTAGGTCTCTCTACATATGTGTAGAATTTAGGGGGGGGGGGGATACCCTGTGAGGGACTAGAACTCCAAACCACTTTGTTGTAAAAGCAATAGTCTATCACTGCTGCTCTACCTCTGCACCACCAGCCCAAGTTAGTTACAAGCTGAGCAGGGCCTTCTCTCAAAGCTGATTTGCTTCTCCCCCCATTGTTTTCACTCACATGTCACTGACAGGAAGCAGAGATCTTTACTTGAAGCTGACATTTGTAGTTGAGTAAAGATCTCTGCCTGTTGTCAGTACAATTTGGATGAAAACCACTAGAAGTAACAGCTGCTGGCTTTCAGTTGTGTGTAAACTAAGACATATGACAGGTGCTTGCTGGAGTTTGGAGCCTCAAGGATGCAGACATAAGCAGGCAGGAGGCAACAGAGCTGTTATATCCAGACAACCTTCTGCTTCCCCTGCTTTAAACAAAATGATGTCACAGTTCTTCAGTGAGGAGAGACACGCCTCCTGGGAGGAGAGACACGCCTGCTGACAGGAGAGACACGCCCCTAGATTTCAAAATCAATCTGAGAAAATTAGCTGAACAGCACAAGCAGCTCAAACGATAACACTCCTTTAAGTCTTCTTTGTAATTATAATGGGGCCAATGCAACACAATGTTATGTATTTTTTGTAGTAAGGTTTCACTTTTACATTAGGAACTTGATAGAAGTTTTTATATGGATACTGTGGAATTTTATGGCACTTTATAATAGAGTAATACTTATGGCTACCTAAAATAATAAAACTACATATATCCAGCCTTCATCCTAGTTTGCACAGTATTAAAATTTTTATGCAGCTTTTTTCTCGAAATTTCCTTTCTCACCAGGAACAGGATATAGAAAGCTGTTGGTTGCTAAGTCATGTAGCAGAGATACCAGTATGACTAGACCATAAGCCTCTCCTCCTCAATTTACTGTATACAGTTCAAGTCTTAAGTTTCCATACTTCTTAGCCACATTCATTAGTTTTTACCAGTTTTACTGACATTTAGGGCCACATGTAAGAAAATTGTGAAGGTCTAAGAATTTCTTTGTTGCCCAAAGCAACCTTTCATTTTCTCAGAGCACTACATGAAATTAAAGGGGAGTTCTGATTGGTTTCAATGGGCAACAAAGTCTTAGATCTAGAGACAATGACTTATTTCACCTATTTCTTTTATCGCACCCCCAGTGGCTCATAAGATTACATATAATAAGTTGATTGTGCCTTTCAGTGGTTTTACAAATTCTAGAAAATGATGTCTTGGCTTTAGAAGTGGCAACATTTGCGTTATTTGGTAACATAACCGGAGCAGTCTACACCTAGTTAGTATTTGGTAGTGTCACCTTTAAATTGTCTATTTTGGGTCAAACATCTCGGTTCACCTCCCACAAAGCTTCTCAGAAAGTTACTAGTCCATTTCTCCTGACAGAAATGGTGTAACCAAGTCAGGTTTGTGGGTATTTTTGCTTCTACGCATTTTTCCGTTCTTCCCCTCCATTACTTTATTATCTTAGTCATTTTGCTACATCTTTGGAAATATGCTTGTGGTCATTGTCTATTTGGAAGACCTATTTGTGCCTAAGCTTTAATGTCTTGTCTGATGCCTTGATATGTTGCTTTAGTATCTTCGCATAATTTTCTGTCCTCCTAAAACCTTTTATTTTGTGAAATACATCAGTACCTGCTGCTGTAGAGAACCCCAACAACATAATGTGCCCCTCTCCAACCTCCCACTCTTCAGAGTTGGGATGATACTCGTTTGGCTTACAACCCTCCCACATTTTTCTACATACATAATGATAGCCGTTATACCAAACAGTTCCATTTTGCTTCATCATACTAGAGGATATTTTCTTCTTGCAGTTGCAAACTGAATTTTTTTGTGGCAGTTTTGGAGTGGTGGCTTCTTACTGTTGAGTCTCTTATAGGTTATGTCCATGTAAGCCACATTTTACTGTTGATAAAGATACATTTTTTTTTACCTGTTTCTTGCAGCATCTTTACATTGTTTGTCGTCTTTCTTGGTTATATTTTTATTTTTCATGCCAAAGTCCATTCTTTACTAAGAGACAGCACCTGTCTCATTCTTGAATATGATGGCTGCATGGTCTCATGGTGTTTGAACATGTGTATATTATCATTTGAACATTAATGTGGTACCTTTAGGGATTTGGAAATTGCTCCCAAGGACATACCAGACTTATGGCAGTCCACAATTCATTTTCTGATGTCTGTTCTTGATTTTTCTTGACAACAACCAAAGAGACAAATGGACTTTGAAAGTAGGCCTTAATATACTGCCATGGGTATGCATCCAATTAATTCAAATGATGCCACTGAGCATCAGAGGCTTCTAAAGTCATAACCTCATTTTCTGGAATTCATAAAGCTATTTGAAGCCACAAACAATTTGGTGTACATAAACTTCTGAGCCAGCAAGAATGGGATGAAAGAAATAAAAGCTGAAATAAATCATTGTCTCTAGTATCATTCTGACATTTTACATTCTGGAAATAAAATAGTGATCTAAACTGACCTAAGAGAGGGAATGTGGACTAGGATTAAATGTCAGGAATTGTGAAAAACTGAGTTTTAATGAATGTGCTTGAGGTCTATGGAAACGTATGACTTCAACTCTATTTTATAATCTTGCACATATTTTCTTAAAGTGGCCTGCTGTGAGTAACATATAATAAGAGAATATAAATTAAAGTTTTTCATGTTTGTATTATGTCTACTTCTTAGTAGCGTTCACTAACAGAAATTGTCACCTTGCTGAAACTACCAGCAATTAGCCGCTATTCATGGGAAAACCTGACAGCAAGTGTTCGATTTCCCTTCACCACAGGGAAACAAATTATTACACAGTGTCGATTCAAATCAATGGGTTGTCTGTAGTGTCGTGTGAATGGGGCCCTGTTTGGTTTGACACAGGTTTGACCAAACTTTTGTAGAATTTTGGGTTTGGGACAATCTCAACCTTAACTTAGGGTTAGGTTTACAGAATTTTTTTTTTTTTCTTCGGAGGGGAGGGAGGGCGGTGATAGTCACCTAAAATAAATTCAAGCTGACCTGAAGCGCTCAAATTTGGGTTGTTTATATAATGGACAGGACAGGTCCTCCAAACTGATACTTTTTGTAACCTGCTATGCCCTGTGGGAAAGAGGTGATGGTTCTCTAAAGAGGACCACAAAAAATTTCTTAACAGGGTATGTTAAATTGGGTTTTCTAAACTGAACAGCTCATTTATCTAATGTATGGTAAAAATACTGACATGCACCCTGGGAATAAGCCATGTAAATTTCTCTTAAGGTTTTCAGTCATTTTCATGGAGGGCACAGTCTGAGAGAATATGACTACAATAATGTTGTAGGAATATAACTAGAGAACATTTTCAATGTTGCAACCTGAAATAGATCTCTAAAGGAAACTTTGCATAAACGTCTAGAAATAATGTAAAAAAATATTTCAAATGTAGTTTTAAAATTTTTTAAATGATACTAAAGTCACCGATCATCAAAGTAATGGTTTTACTATGTTGATGTAGTGAATGGTAGAAATATTGTTAATTAATTACATTGCTGGATATCTTTAGGTAATTAGGATAGAAGTACTGCTCTTAATAGAACCCAGACCACTATCATAAGTGTTATATATTTTTTTTTTTTGTTAGCTTTTTATTTTGAAGAAACAATTATAGGAAATAATGTAAAACAAAGGCTCAATTTACACAATGCTATCATCAATATTGTCACATTCTTGGAATAGTTAATAACGCATATAAATCACAATCACTGGATCCCTTAGATGAGATCATTATCTGACCTACATAACACTTTCCTGATCATATTGCGGCAATTGCTATACTAGTACAGTCAAAACCACATTGTAAGGAACAGAAAGGAATTATTTTACTAGCACTAGAACAATTCCTGTTTACTTCCTAGAAAAATATCTTCACTGCAAATAAATACAAAGCTCAGTCCTACATCCAGACCATGTATTATCTGAACATCCATTTGAATGCAGCAGCATTCTCTCAATGTAAACCCAAACTCAGTGGTGCGTGTACTTGTTTAGGAAAGTATAATAGAATTTTTGTCCCATCAGAATACTAAGTCACAGTTCTAAACCTTATTACCAATGTGAAACATGTTACCAAACAGGCATGAAGTATACCAGTAACAATGTTTTTTTTCATGCGTTGCTTTTTTTATTGCATTTAGTTTTTTTTTTTTCATACAGTGGGGGAAATTTATCATAATTTTTAAAAGAGAAAAGTGAATTAGATGCCCAGATTGACAACTGATAAGTTTCCATCGTACATTTTTTATATCAATCTGTATGCTTCTAGTAAATTGCTCCACTGTTACTTTCGTTTAAAACATTTTGAACACTGGTTATGTTCTGTTTGAACGTGTGAAGTGGAGGACAGTGCGGTTAAGATTTGTTCATGGCTTGAGTTGATTTTTAGTGTGTGGCTTATCATTATGATATATTTTATATAAGTGGATTTGGATGTTTGATTTGGAACTATTTGGCTTGTCTCCCAAGATACCTTAGATTAATTATGTGATTATTTTGCTTGGGTTGTCTTTGATCTGGTTCAGATCTTGGTTCTTTTCAATGTGTGTTTTAAAATTTTTGGATTATCAGTAAAATATATTTTTTATATTTGAGGTTTCTAGCATTGTTTGTAGTCTTTTGTTGTATCTACATTGCAGGCTCTCTATTTCTTTTCCTAGTTCCTGCTTCTGTGTTTTTTGTGACCTTGTTTCCTTTGTAAGGTTATGCGCTAAGAAAAAAAATAGTCAATTTTAATTTTAAATGCATGGAAATTTAATACAAAAAACATGAAGTACATGTAAAGAATAAGCAAAAAAAAGAAACACAGAAAGCAACCACATGCTAATTAATGTAAGCATACTAAAAAAAACAGTCAAATCAGCCACAATGTGGTCTTTTTTAAGCTTTTATATCACAGACAATATACAAGGGTCGCTACGAAACTAATGCCCTCTATTTTAATATGTTAGAAGCAGATGTTTGAAGCATGGCAATATAGTTTGAAGCTGTTTGACAGATGGCAGCAAAGGGGCAGTCTGTCAAAATGGCATCTGACAATAAAGTACGTATAAAGGAAAGGTGTGTAATTTTAATTTCTTCTTGAGGAAAAAAAAATGTACCTATTGACATTCTTTGATGCTAGCTTAGACCAAACCGTAGTTGTTAGCACAGTGGGTGGTGTGTACCAGCAATGGCAACTGCGACATATCAGACGGAAATGCTTTTTAAAAATGCAGCATGCAAGCTTTTATTCATCTTTGGTGCAAATGCATAGCCAAGGGTAGTAACTATGTCGAAAAAATATTTATAGCTGGGAATATGCTCAAGTAGAGCAACTGTGCTCTTTGTATCTGTTGTAAACTCCATGAAAATAAATAGGAGGCATTGGTTTTAGAGCTACCCTTTCATTTGGGCCTCAAGTTCTTCAGAGGAACTTAACTTACATAACCCTGGAACTCTTTCTACATTTGGATCAGTAGAACCAAGGGGGGCCTGGGAGTACCTGCTAAAATGCAACTACTTTAAGGCTGTCTGGTTCCAGACTTGCATATGGTAACTAACTTGTGTGCATAGACACTAAGGCCATAATGACAAAACACAGTTTGGCCTTTCAGCTCTATTCTGAGATTCTCGGTTCGCATATTTTGATCAAAAGATGTTTAAGCTGCCCACGACTTTCAACGTGATCTCAGATAGGGCAGTCTATGCTATCTTTACCTCTCAATCGAGCCAATCAGGCCTCTCACTGGGTCAACCGACCTCCATTATTCAGAGAGAAAAATTAAAAAACACACCCAACCTGCAAGCTGCCCTTCTTATGACAGCCTGTGAGAGTGGGCGGGTACAGAAACCCAAAATGGAGGCTGGCGGAGGTCTGTGTGTGTACATGTATGCCGCAGCCCTGCCAGTGGCACCCAGGTTTGCATACGTTTTTTCAGAAATGTTTTTGTGTGCAGAAACATACGTTATATTTGGTGTACATTGATTTTAACCTATATGGGAAGGAAGGGGTGCTTCCAGTTTGGGTTTCTGTCCCCGCCCACTCTCACAGGCTGTCATAAGAAGGGCAGCTTGCAGGTTGGGTATGTTTTTTATTTTTTCTCTCTGAATAATGGAGGTCGGTTGACCCAGTGAGAGGCCTGATTGGCTCGATTGAGAGGTAAAGATAGCATAGGACTGCCCTGTCTGAGATCACGTTGAAAATCATGGGCAGCTTAAACATCTTTTGATCAAAATATGCGAACCGAGAATCTCAGAGTTTTTTCATGTGTGATAGATAGCATAAATGCTTCTTTAGGGATTTCCACGTGAGTTACAATACCAGACACATTTCGTGAACAGGTGTGAAAGTGTTTTTGGAAAAAGTGTTTTTGTTTTTTGTAAATCTTATACAACCCTTTTAGTGCTCACTTATAGAAATTGGCAGAAAATATGCAGTTCACTATATAAAATTGGTTATTAAAAAGAACAATGTTTAATAACTAGTTTAAACAAAGGTAAAACAAATCATACTAAGGGGGCTTTAATAGAAACAATTTTACATCACAAATATTTTGTCAAAAAAGGGAAAATATTGTGCCCCTAATTATTTTTTTTTAAATTTAAAAAAAGGAGAAACCCTTTGCGAAAAAATTTTAAAGGATTTTTTCTGTTTAAATTTTGTTTATAAAGCTGAATGCAGCCTTTGGAGTCTTTGACAGCTTGTGCAATAAAATCAATTACAAGCCTTCAAACATCCTTCTATCTTTTTACTTATTATTTTCTGTATATTGTTTAAAATATTTTTTTTTTTAAAGCAACAACCCCGCCCGGGGAATTGCCGTTTCCCTTTTCCCTAAATTTTTGTAAAATTTATAAGGGGATTTTTTTTTCCCTTTAATGTGTTTTTTTTTCTTTATTTCAAGAAAAACATTGTTATTAAAAATCTTGGGTTTCAATGTCTTTTCCATACGTTTTTTTCCACTAGATCTTTTGCTGATTGCAAAGAAACCCCTTTTTGGGAATTTAGACTTCGCTCGAAGAATTGTCAATAAAGCATTTTTAAAATTTTATGCCAAAAGGGTTTTTATAATGTGTCATAAGTGGATTTTTAAAAATAATGGCAAAGCAGATTATTTATGTTGGTAACAACTTTCTGTATAAGTATTTTGATTTATGGGATTTAAATGTGTTAGATGGGCCTTTTATGAACTGCACAGCAAAATCCGTATCTTTATACATAAGAACAGTTCTAAAGCACTTAATTATCCTAATTTCTTCACCACTAGTAAATTAATTGTACGAAAGATAGGTTTAAAAATTTGGGAAAAGATGAATGTGAAAAACGGGTTACCAGCCTTTTTCAATAATCCAAAATGCCTTTTGGAATGTGATACCATCTTTACAGTTTTGCATAACTTTAGTGTAATTTGATATGTAGATTTGGAGATCATAAAGACAATTGTGCTTTGATCATGGAGAAGATTAAGTAGCTTGAATATTACAGAACCTTGTACAGTATATTCTTTGCTGATCTTTCCATGATTACAATATAGGATACAATAGTACAGGATTCAAGTAAAATTGTAATAAAATTAAGATGATTCTTTTCAGAAAATTAGAGGTAGAGTTTTAAAGTAATTATTAGAGGTAAAGTTTTAAAGTAATATTGAAAATTATTTGGCATCAAGTTTTCCCTTTTTATTTTTTCTTAAGCAGAAAAAATTTTCAAAAGATATTTTAGAGGTTAGGACCATGTATTCATATGGTGTTCACCTTATCCAGCTGAAATTGACTTGCTCGCTGATCACTGTCTACTATGACTAATAAACCGTATATTGCTATGTGAGGGTACAGTCTGCCAGACCTACAATAGCGAAAGGCTTAAAGGGAAACCTGTCCACTAAAAATTTGCTAAGACCTGATGATTATTTCAAACCCCCTTTTGCTTATTCCAAAGAAGTAGTCGGTGGGTGGTAAAATTTTTATTCAAACTAATAAATAAACAGACCGCTCACTTGGATATCTTTGCTTGATGCAAACTTCATTGCACGGATAGCTCCAGGACCTTAGAAGTCGTAACATATGTTCTGCAAGAAGTGTTGAATCCGGATGCGCTGCGGGCCCTTTATGTACGAGCTTTGCAAAAAACCCCTTTTTAAATCCCTTTTTTGGGAAATGAAAAAAAATGTGAAGTTTTTAAATTTATTTTTTTTTTGTGCAAAATTAAAACACTTCTTTTAAATGACATTCAAAACAAGAAAGGCGACTGCCAATCACTGATAACATCATCTACTAGACACCGTAACCAAAATATAACATAACAATATACACAGTTCAAAAAAATAAACACAATATAACTCCAAATCAATCACACTTCTGTGAAACCAACCTGTTTAATTTACAATCAGTGTTGATTTATAACTGATTTTTTTTTCCCCTTTTGTTTCAAATGGAACAGAAACAGGTGAAAAGATAGGCCCAAATTTGCAAGACATCCCCCAAAAATAAGTGGTTTTTGCAGGTTTGGGGACCACAGAATGGGGGAGATTTACAAGGCAGTTGGGAAACCCGAATTTTTGTCTCAAATTTTTACCAAAAACCAGCTTTTCACCACATTTTCTATGTTTTTAGACCGTTTTTAGGGTTCTGTTTCCCCGGCCAAAAAAAGGGGCATTTGGGTTCGTAAAATGGAAAGTGGTTTCACCCGGGAAAAGGGGCGTGGCTTTAAAATGGGGACTTAAAAAAGCGCCAGGATGTGTACCAAGTTCTGGCGTAAAAATAAGCCCAATTTTAAAGGTGGTAAAAACTGGGGACTTTTTAAATTTCCCAACCTGCGCCAAAAATTTTTCAAACTACGTTAAAATTTGGGGCATTTTTAAATTGGGGCCAGTTTTAACTTTAAAACTGTTAAAAGTAAACACTTTTATTTAAAATTTTTCCCTTTAAAATCTTTTTTTCTCATCCTTTTTGGTGTTTTGATCACTTTTGCAATTTTTTTTTTTATTTCTCTCACCCCCAAAAAGGGGAACTGAGGTTGGTCTACAACCCCCTGCGGGTTTTTAGGTAGTTTCAGCTCATCCAGGATGGGGGAAAATTTTATGCGAGCTGTGGCAAAAGGGTTTGCCCGTGCTGTCAGCAAAGTGTCAAGGGAAAGGATCAATAGCAGGAGACAGGCCAGTACACAAGAAAACATGGAGGGGACATAGGAGAGCAACAACCCAGCAGCAGAAACGCTATCTCCTCCTTTGTGCAACAAGGAACAGGAGGATCAGTGGGGCCGAGCCCTGCAAAATTTAACCCCCAGCAAAGGGCCACTAGTATCCATGTGTCTGTTCAAAATCGGGGAAAAAGGCCCATGAAGGTTTGTTTAAAAAAAAAAAAAAAAAAAAAAAAAGGGTTTGATGTCCCCTTTAAATCCGGTGTTTTTTTTCATAAACCCAATTCCATGCGGGTTCAAGTTTTGGGGAATCAACATTTTCACTTGTTCTTCTTTAATGAGAAGGGAGGTTTTACCTGAGCCATGTAAAAAGATGGTTTACAGGGGGTCTGGGAAAAGCCACGGAGAACGTTTTGACCTGCCAAAATCTTCCGCAAGAAACCCCTTTGGGAGTGGGTCAGTTTTTGGTGTGGGGAGGCTTTTCTGTGGGCGGGCCGCACAGCCCTTCATGGGCAAATAGAGGTAACCCTTGGGCTGCCATTGGGTTTTGGGGTGAGAACCCTTTTTCCCCTTTTGGGCCATATGCAGGTGCCCGTGGGGGCCCCGGGTTCCTTTTGTTACATGACAATTGGGTAGGCCTTTAAATTTTTGTCAGCGTTCCCGCAAAATCAAAGGGCATTGATGCTATGGGGCTGGTCTGCCCGTTCCCCCAAAACCCCGAATCCCAAACGGGGCACATCTGGGGCATTAAATTTAATTTCCATCCCCCCAATGCCTTTTTACACCACAGACTATCCGCGTTGGGCTGATGCTTTAATCCAAAGGGGGGTGGAGTTTCCCCAGGAAAACATCAGGAGCATTGTAGGGAGGTAATACAGGCATGTGGAGGGTACACACACTACTGACCCTCATTTTCTTATCTTTAAGCATTTCCACTGAAGTTGGATAAGTCTGAAAATTGGGGTTTTTTTTTTCCAAACCAACTTTATTCCAAAACCAAACCCCCAGGGGGAATTTTTTAAAAAAGGGTTTTTTTTTGATCAATTTATGTTTTAAATTTTTTTCAAAAGCTTTTACTAATTTTTGAAAAAGAATTGCAAATGGAATTTTTTTCATTCATTGAGATATAGGATTGGTATTTTAGTGTTCCCTATTTTTTTCCCTCTATTAATTGCTCAGCTTTCCTTTCTATAGCCTGCTTCAGCAGATACTTAAATTTAAATTGTGACGGGGTTTTTAATAGCTCTGCCCCTGGTGTTAGGGTATTTAAAGTTTTATTGATTCTATAGTTGCTGGTCTACAGTATTAAAAGGGTTAATGACCCTGTCCCTGATGGTCTATAGTGTTGAAGAGGATAATGATCATGTCTTTGGTGATTTAGGATGGTGAAGGATTGCCTGCCCAATGGGTTATACACCTTTGCTGGGTCCGTTTTTCCTAAACTGTCCTATAAAACCCCTGCCATTTTAGCCCTTTTAACAGATTAAAACATGTATATGAGATTTAAATGCATAGCTGTGTTTTAAAAAAGATCAGTCAGTTACACCTATTAGCATTATACCTTTACTATGATAATTCTATTCTACTTAGCAGTGCCAGATCTATAGTTAGAAAAAATAAAGAGTGCTTGTGATGCCTGAGCCTCCTGAACATTTTTAATTGTTCATGGAGGGTACAGGAGGGGGGTCACAGTCACTAGGGGTGTGGGTATGGTGGGTATGTAAATTTAAAGTCTGGATCAGGAGCAGAGGGCTAAAGAGTGACCACAGCATCGTTGTAAAAGCACTTTTTAAGCATGCCCTAATTTGTAAGCACACCCCGTTTCATACACACTGTATGTCACACATTTATTATGCTATTCGTACAAAATAGAACAGTGTTGATTTGCGTAAGCCATTATATAAATCATGAACCTTCACCTGGGGAAAAAAGGTTTTAATGAAAATCCTTTAATCTTTCAGTCTAACTATAATGCTTCTAGCACTTCAACTTCAACCAGCTCAGTGGGAGGAATTTTTCACTAGAATTCTCATGTAAAATGTAACTGCCAACCACCCATGGCTAGTTATATTAAAAACAAATAATTATGATTAGAAAGTTCAACAGTTGGAAAATTTCTTTTCAGAATTTCCTCTTCGGAAAAATGATTACCTTAGCTAAAATAAATAGCGCTCTTTTTGTGATTTTTTTTTTTTTTTTTTTTTTTTTTTCCCCCCACTGGCAGCTAACATGGCCTTTATTATGTCCTTCATACATGCACTTTGAGTTTTATAATTCTACAGAATTTCTCTGTCAGCCTTTCTGAACTAACATTACTATTGCATAATATCTTTTAATTGGTTTCTTTTTTAACAACAATTCTTTAAAAAAAAAAAAAAAATCTGTAACAGATGCTAAAGAAGAAAAAAATGTAGGATATTTCTTAATTTATCAAAAATGTACTAGTAGAGTGGCTTAAAAATAAGCCTCCATAAAAAGGAGCATATGTTGTGTATGTTGATCAATACCTTTGTAATAGAAGGGTTTTCCAAAGATAGCCTGATCAAAGGGTTTTGGGATGCTGGAACCTGCACGTTTTCTGTGTAATGGGGAAACCCCTTTAAACAAGTGTCCGGGCCCCGGATGCCCTAGGGAAAAACCCGGGGCTTTTCCCTGGGGGGCCGGGGGGCCCGGGCCGCGGGGCCCGGCTCGGAGCGCCCGCCGAGGGGGCCGGTGTTTCCCCCCCCGGGGCCCGGTGCCCGGGCAGCACGGGGGCCCGCAATGGTCGATTGCGACCGGAACCCTGTGGCAGGGGGCCACCCCCCATGCGCACCCATGGCCGCTGCCGCACCGGCGGCGAAAACGCGGGGACTATGACCCCGTCTTTTCACCCCCAAAAGGCCGCGGGCAAGGGCCGTGTGAGCGTCTTGGGGCCCCTGCTCCGCGGCCCGCACCCGGGAAAGTGAGGACCGCAGGAGGAGAAGAGGGGCGAGACTTAGGAAAGTTTGGTTTTATTATTTTTTTTTAAACACTACCCCTGCCTGCTACCTATTTACTGCCCCCTACTACCCTCCTGGCTTATACTGCCCCATACTGTCTGCTACCTATATACTCCCCCATCTGCCCGCATGCCTATATACTGCCCCTACTCCCCTTTTTTGGCAATTACTGCCTGCATACCTAATACTGCCCTGCCGGCTATACACTCCCCCATACTCCCTGCCTGGTATATACTGCTCCATACGCCCTGCTGGTTTAAATGCCCTATCTGGCTCCATCTGCCCGTGGTTATATCGCCCTCCTGGTATTTATCCCCTGCCTGGCTATATATCCCCTGCCTGCCTACCTATATATGCCCTGCCTGCAACCTATATATTCCCCCCATCTGCCCTGCCTGCATACCTATATATGCCCCCTAACTATTATAACCCCTGATCCCCTATATATCACCCTGCTCCCCTATATAAGGGGCCTGCCTGCCTTAAATGCCCTCCCTCCCTTTTAAGTGGCCCTGTTGCCATAACGGGGCCTGCTTATTATATTGCCCCCCCTGCATACCTTATATTCCCATACTGCCCTCCCTACAACCTTTTTAAACCCCCCTTTCCTTTTAAAAACCCCCTCCCTGTTTAATTATACTTCCCTGCCTACCTATTTATCCCCCTGCCTCCCCCATAAAAAGGCCCTCCCTGCCTATATACTGGCCCTTTGCCTCCCTAAAAGGACCTTGCCTGCTTTTTTAAACGGGTCTCCTGTATATAACCTGGCCCTGTTGTACATAATGGCCCAATGGCTACTTACTGGCCCGGGGCCGTCCCTTTTGGTAATTACTGAGGGAGCCAGCTAACTGGCTAATTAGGGGGGCACCCCAGCTACCTGGCTAGTTTCGGGGTAGGCCCTGTCTACCTACCAAATTAATGGAGGGAAAGGGCCCTGTTTATACCCAAAGAGGGTCTACCCATTTACATGCCCCTACTGACATTTTTTTTTAAATTTTTTTTAAATTTTTTGGGTCTAACATACGCTGTTTGGGGAATTATAGAAAAATGTGGGAAAAGGGGGGAGTCTAAGATGTATTTGTTTGTAAAATTTCAGGGACGAGTAGTAACACTAGAGGGACACTGCATGCGTCTGGCAGAGAAAAAAAATGGAAGGGGAAAGCTCTCGGGAGAAAACTGGCGGTTTTGGGCCAGAGCAGAGAAAAGGAAAGAGAACAACTCCCCCTCAGAGATGGGGTTTTCCCGTGATCCCCCGCGTCAGGGGGCATTTTACTTCTGTGTTGAATCAGTGCTGTATTTATGGGACCTGAACTGGGGATGTGATTGGTGGGGTTTAGGTTATGTTGGATTTATGTAGTGCAGTGTGGGTTTCCCGGTTGTAAAAGAAAATGCCCACCTGACTGTGAGAGGGGGTTTTTCTGCACCATGTTTTTTCTTCTTGTTTTTTAGGGGACTCTAACAAGAGCGGTTTTGGGCATTTTTATGGTTTTTTTTTTTGCAGAAATGTTTAATTAACTGTTGCCTTTTTGACAAAAAAACCCCCAAAAAAAAATAAAAAACACCAAAAATACTCTGTATGAAAGCAGCTTTATAGTGTGGGGGCTTTGTGCCAGGGCTGATTTTTATTCCCAGTCCGGCCCTGCAAGTGTCCTATAGTGCCAGTGGAAATTAAACAGTACCCAATGTCTATTGAAATCTATGGGCTCCCCCATTATATGATGGGGACCCCGAAAACAAGGATGCTCCCGATACCGTTTATATAGTAATAGAAAAGTCCCAACGGGGCCACCTATTTCCTGAAATGTGTACTTGAAAAAAAGGTTTTTATATTCAAGCACAGTCTTTAAGGTATTTTATACATGTGTAGATTTTTCTGTTGATTTATGTTTTTGCTAATATTATGTAGCGTTTAACAACAGTATGTGGATATTATCCAGGGTAACTAGAATGTTTATTTTCTGGTTGGTTTGCCTTCGGAATTTATAGCTGAAGAATAGCGTTAACACATAATGCTTTTAAGGTATTTTATGTTGAAGGGGTGTTTCCACAACAGTACTTTTACATCACTGTAACGGTGCAGCGACAACCAACGTACGCCCAATGCGCCGACCTCTGACATCCGGGTGTGGATCCTCTGTGATCACCGCAGGCGAGATGGTATATGGAAACCACGCCAGGGAGCGAAGTCTAAAGGGCCCCTGGTCTTCACTGGAGCCCGCCACAAAGCGGGACGGACTTCGCTGCGGGAACTCCCAGGTTGCTACCCCCGACATGGCTACCTGCGGTGACAGCCGAGGTGCAGGACAGGAACACAGGCGGTGGTAGACAGGAACATAGGTAGCATGTGCAGCAGGATACAGCCGGAATAAACGTACACATAGCAACATCAGGATACGGCAGGAACAGGACAGGTAACATGGCAGGATACAGCAGGAACAAGACAGCAGATACAGGACGGGGAACACGGCAAGATACAGCAGACAATGACAGCAGAAGACAGACACATGGTCAGGAGCTCTGGTGGACCGAGGGGACTGAACCAGCAACTAAGGGGTAAAACCCAAAGAGGCTGGCAGGAGCTCCGAGATGGCAACACTGCAACAACCAGCAATGCAATGGACTGACCCAGAGCAAAGGGAGGAACTTCCTCTTATAGCCAGGGGTCACAGGTCAAGAGGAATTTGAACAGGACAGGGAACCTATAAAGTGCAGGAAGCTGCCGCGCGCGCACCCTATGAGGCACAGTGCACATACAGGACCCCAGGAAGCAGGAGCAACAGGACAGGACAGGACAGGCAAGTTCCAGAAAGGCACGACACGCTGGCGGTCCATGGCAGGGGACCACGGCATGAACCATGACAGTCCCTCCCCCCACAAAGCCCCCTACTCCCCCTCCAAATCACAAAAATAGCATTCCATGTAGGTCAGGGGCCCGCAACTTCAACTCCAAAACCAAGTACAGGCCGTATATAGCCTGTATAGGGAACACCTAGATAAGGAGGTGCAAGGGAGGAAACAAACGGGGCACCAGGCAAGAAAGGGAGGGGACTCAGGGCAGGAAAGCAACAAAACGGGTACGATCGCTCTGGGCGGGACCATGAGCTAGGCAACTGACGCGCTGGGCGGGACCATGAGCTAGGCAACGGACGTTCTGGGCGGGACCAAGAGCTAGGCAACGGACGCTCTGGGTGGGACCATAAGCTAGGCAAGGGACGGTCTGGGCGGGACCAAGAGCTAGGCAACTGACGCTCTGGGCGGGACCATGAGCTAGGCACCGGACGCTCTGGGCGGGACCATGAGCTAGGCAACGGACGCTCTGGGCGGGACCAAGAGCGAGGCAACGGACGCTCTGGTCGGGACCATGAGCTAGGCAACGGACGCTCTGGTCGGGACCATGAGCTAGGCAACGGACGTTCTGGGCTGGACCATGAGCTAGGCAATGAACT
The DNA here is from genome assembly GCA_025379985.1 of Phyllomedusa bahiana. Lineage (NCBI taxonomy): Eukaryota > Metazoa > Chordata > Amphibia > Anura > Hylidae > Phyllomedusa > Phyllomedusa bahiana. The sequence goes on from JAODAL010001412.1 coordinate 99,035, forward strand.
GACAGACACTCTGGGCGAAACATGAACCAGCGGGCACGGGTGCACACGCTCTGGGCGAACCATGAGCCTGCGGGCACGGGTGCTGACGCTCTGGGCGTACCATGATCCAGCGGGCACGGGTGCTGACGCTCTGGGCGAACCATGAGCCAGCGGGCACGGGTGCTGATGCTCTGGGCGAACCATGAGCCAGCGGGCATGGGTGCTGACGCTCTGGGCGAACCATGAGCCAGCGGACACGGGTGCTGATGCTCTGGGCCAACCATGAGCCAGCGGGCACGGGTGCTGACGCTCTGGGCCAACCATGAGCCAACGGGCACGGGTGCTGACGCCCTGGGCCAACCATGAGCCAGCGGACAGGGATGCTGACGCTCTGGGCGATCCATGAGCCAGCGGACAGGGATGCTGACGCTCTGGGCGATCCATGAGCCAGCGGACAGGGATACTGACGCTCTGGGCGAACCATGAGCCAGCGGACAGGGATACTGACGCTCTGGAAGAAACATGAGCCATCGGAACAGACATAGACTCTGGGCGAGACAGGAGGTACAGCAGACACGAAGGCAGGGTCACCCCGGCGGGATCCATGGTCAGTCCATTCTGTAACGGTGTGGCGACAACCAACGTACGCCGAAGCGCCGAGCGCTGACATCCGCGTGTGGATCCTCTATTATCACCGCAGGTGAGATGGTATATGGAGATCACGCCAGAGAGCGGAATCTAAGGGGCCCCTGGTCTTCACCGGAGCCCGCCGCAAAGCGGGACGGACTTCGCTGCGGGGACCCCCAGGTCGCTACCCCCGACGTGGCTACCTGCGGTGACAGCCGAGGTGCAGGACAGGAACACAGGCGGTGGTAGACAGGAACATAGGTAGCATGTGCAGCAGGATACAGCCGGAATAAACGTACACATAGCAACATCGGGATACGGCAGGAACAGGACAGGTAACATGGCAGGATACACAGCAGGCACAGGACAGGGATCATGGCAGGATACAGCAGGAACAAGACAGCAGATACAGGACAGGGAACATGGCAATATACAGCAGACAAGGACAGCAGAAGACAGACATATGGTCAGGAGCTCTGGTGGGCCGAGGGGACTGAACCAGCAACTTAGGGGTAAAACCCAAAGAGGCTGGCAGGAGCTCAGAGATGGCAACACTTCAACAACCAGCAATGCAATCCAACAAACACTGAAATGCACAGGACTGCAACAAACAGCAATGCAATGGACTGACCCAGAGCAAAGGGAGGAACTTCCTCATATAGCCAGGGGTCACAGATCAAGAGGAAGTTAAACAGGACAGGGAGCCTATAAAGGGCAGGAAGCTGCCGCACGCGCACCCTATGAGGCGCATTGCACATACAGGACCCCAGGAAGCAGGAGCAACAGGACAGGCAAGTACAAGGAAGGCACGACACGCTGGCGGTCCATGGCAGGGGACCGCGGCGTGAACCGTGACAATTACATGTTGGTTTATTGCTAGCTGTGAGCCAACCGTTTTACAGAATAAGTAGAGTGGTGTTTGTGGCCTTCCTCCCAATTCATTTCCATCGGAGTTCTGAATATAGCCTAGCGATAGATTGATAGATATTTGGAACTTCCATAGAAATGAATGGAGACGATGCTGCAAGCACCAATTCTGCAATGCGGTCGGCTAGTATCTACAGTTGAAACCAGAAGTTTACATACAAAAAGACACTTATGCATGTTTTTCCCAACATCTGACATGAAATCAGAATAAACCTTACCCGTTTTAGGTCCATTTGGATTACAAAAATTATTCATATTTGCCAAATGCCAGAATAATGATAGAGAGACAATTTTTTTTAGGCATTGTTTCTGCAAAGTCAAAAGTTTGCATACATTTCATTAGTTTTTGGTAGTATAGCCATTAAATAGTATGACTTTGGTCAAACAGTTTGGATATTCTTCCACAAGCTTCCCACAATGGTTGGTAGGAGTTTTGCCCATTCCTCCTGACAGAACTAGTTTAACTGAGCCATTTTTGTAGACCACCTTACTCGCACCTGCTTTTTCAGCTCTGCCCATAAAATTTCTAAAGAATTGAGATCAGGGCTTTGTGATGGCAACTCAAAAACATTGACTTGATTATCCTTAAGCCAATCTGTAACCAGGTTGGCAGTTTGCTTCGGGTCATTGTCCATTTGAAAGACCCATTTCCACCCAAGCTTTAACTATCTGGCTGATGTCTTGAGTTGTTGCTTCAGTATTGCCACATAATCTTCTTTTCTCATGATGCCATCTATTTTGTGAAGTGAACCAGTCCCTTCTTCAGCAAAACAACCCCACAGCATGATGCTGCCACCTCTGTGAATCGCAGAGTTGGCAGCATCAAAGCTTCTCTCGTTTTCCTCCAAACCTAACGCTGGTCACTATGGCCAAACAGTTCAATTTTAGTTTTGTCAGACCACAGGACATGTCTCCAAAAATGTAGGTCTTTGTTCCTGTGTGCATTTGCAAACATTAATCTGGCTTTTACATGTTTCTTTTGGAGTAATGGCTTCTTCCTGGCAGAGTGGCCTTTCAGCCCATGTTGATACAGTACTCGTTTCACTGTGGATAATGACACAATCTTACCAGCTTCCACCAGCATCTTTACAGGGGCTTTTGTTCTTGGGTTGGTATGCACATGTCGGACCAAAGCACGTTCATCTCTGAGACACACAGAGCCCATCTCCTTCCTAAGCAGTATGATAGCTGAACATTCCTATCTTGTTTGTACTTGCATATAATTGTACTGATGAATGAGGCACCTTTCGATATCTGGAAATTGCACCAAAGCATGATCCAGACTTGTGCAAGTTCACAATTCTCTTCCTGATATCTTGGCTGATTTCTTTACACTTTCCCATGATGTTACACACAAGTGTTTCTGGTGTGCGTAAAAAAAATACATTCAAAGGTGTGTTTCTAATTTACTCAGATGTTGCCAATTAGAAGCTTCCAAAGACCTGACATCATCAGATGGGCTGTCCCAAATTGTTTAAAGGCATAGTAATCCTAGTGTTTGTAAACTTTTGCCTTTGCAGAAAGTAATAAAAAATGCTTTAAAATTTTCTTAATTTTCGGCATTTGAAAAAAAAAATAATTTTTATAATCGAAAATTGAAAAAAACAGTTAAGGTTTTTTTGATTTCATGTAGATAGTGAGAAAACAAAAAATGGTCTTTTGTATAGTGCATGAAAAATTTTGGTTTTAAAACTGTAGCAAAGGGCCCCCAACATTAAGCATCGGAGAAGGGGTTGGCTGTTGAGGTAAACTGCACTCAAGGTATGTAATGGACCTCTGTGTTACTTTCTTCTTGACCATTAGAATCTACGTAGCTCCTTTTTACTATCTACAGTGTAGTTTTAGGTATCTTTTTAACAGAGGAGGTTTACTTTGTTTGTGGTTTTTGTATGAATGGTTCAATATTTTTTTTATTATATTTCTATATGTCTGGTTCAATATTATTAACATAAAATAGATGGTCATGTGGCTGAGTGTTTTTAAAATATATTAGTACATTAATAGTATATTAAAGTAATAGCAATTTAAAGATTAAAATATGATATGTCAAACATCTGTCAAAAAGAAACCTCATTTTATAAGTTGACTTAATTGCCCTCCTTTCAACCTGAATTTAATAAGCCATACATAATTGGAGATTATGTATCATTCCAGTTGAATAAAACTTGTAAACATGATCTCTGGTTGGTAGTCTTAAGATATTGTCAGCAGGGTGGAAGATGGAAATAAAAGGTGCATTAAAGCATTGCAAATGTAATCGTTAAGTTTCAGTGCACTTGATTGCTAAATTAAAATATAAATGAAAATCCAATTTATTGACCTTTTAGGTCTCATTTTATTCTAAGGTTTTTAAATTCAACATTGAGAAAAAGTTATTGGAGAAAAGTTTGAGAAGTAACTTTACCTACAGACTTGATCAAATAATAATAAAACAATTGTAGTCAAATGCTATAGCAATATTATTTGTGTTGTTTTGATACCTTTTTTTGAGAAATTTGAAAAGGCTTCATTAACCTCTTTATTCTCCTGTCAGACAAACTAATTTTAGAGTGCATTTTGTACCTGTTAAATTAGGAAGGTGGAGGAGATTTTAACAAATCTTGTTTACATGCCACAACGTTTTTCTGTGTAAAAATCTGCATTATTGTACATCTGATTTTGCTGCAGATTTCCAATGAGTCAATACCGAAATTCAGAATTACAAATTTTAAATGTCTTGATTTATTTTCTGCAGGAAGATTAGTAGCAGCAAATCTGCAACGGATTCAGAAGACATTTCCACAAACGGTGCAGATTTGCTACTGCACTTTTCCTATGACTTCTAGAAGATTTACTGTAGAAAATTTCCACAGCAAAATGGCATCATGTGGATTTAGCCTTAGACGTATATTCAGAGTTAAAAATGATGCTGAAAAATTTGCATGCATTTCAAGGTCAAAACAACTTACTTTTGTGTGAGCATTAGCCATGCATTTTTAGGTGTGTTTTACTTTGGTACATTTTTAGGTGTTTTGCATGGGTTTTTTGCGCATATTTTGGGAAACAACCACTTTTTTCTGTGTATTTTTTATGCCATATGCTTCAAAATATGCACCATATTACACATCAATAAAATATACTATTATTTGGTGCGTTTTTTGGGGTCTTTGATGCTCATTCTATAATTTTTGGAGAAATATGACCGTATAGTGCTCAATTCCATTGCAGCAACACTAGTGGGGAAAATAATAATAATAATAATAATCTTTATTTCTATAGCGCCAACATATTCCGCAGCACTTTACAAATTCAAGGGAAAAATTCCCATTTAAATTACACTTTTAAAAGTACTTAAAAAAGGAAAACCCAAGGTGTGAGGGCCCTGCTCGTGAGAGCTTACAACCCTTTAGGGGGGCAGGGGGTAAAACCTCCCGGTAAAAAGTGCCAAGTTTACGGGGGCCCGGCCATTTTTCCCATAAATAGGGGGGGTTTACATGAAAAATGGATAATTTTTGCCCCCCCAAAACTGTCCATCTATATACAGATAAGTGCCGGGAGGGGCCCAAGGCAGGGAGTAAACAGATGTGTGGATAGCAGTTGGGGATCTTGGTGGGCCAGACCGGAAGTGTTTTTTCACCCCCTTTTTAAAAACTTGGGGGTTTGTAAAGGGCCCTGATCGCCCGGGGTAGCATTTTCCAGAAAATTGGTCCCGCACGTGTAAAAATTTGTAGGGGGGGCATGGGAGGTTGGGATGATTAAAGAGTGTAAACCTGATTTTCTTCCCAGAGGGGAGACCCCGGGGTAGGGCAAAAACCAGGGACTGGGGAGGAGATGTAGGGGGAAACCCCAGCGCTGTGGAGAGCTTTATGGGTAGAGTGCTGATTTTACTGTACCCCTTAAAACGGGAAATGGGAAACCGGGCCCCCAGTGCACCGGGGTAGAGGCATCATTTATAGCGGCGGGAAAAAGGGAAAAAGGCTGGCTCCCCTGCTTTTAAACCCGTTTGGAGAGGGGGGGTTTTGGGCCAAGAGGGGAGACCGATAACCCCAAGGATTTTGCAGTAGTCAAAAACGAGGAAAGAATAAAGAGCAAAATGGGTTTTTTGAGTTTTTTCCACAGTGAGAAAGGGGAACCTTTTTTTGGAGATATTCTTGAGGTGCAGGTGACAGGACGGGAAAGGGAAATTGGATAAATGGGGAGAAGGTAGTTTCAGAACCCCAAATAAAACCCCCTAGCGCGGGCCTGTTGCCGGGGGGGGGCGGGGGGAAAAATGGTGGTACCCCCTCAGAAACAGAAAAAAGCAGGGGGGGGTTTGGTTAGTAGATGGCGGAAAGACAAGAAGTTCAGTCTTAGTGGGGTTTTGTTTAGAGGGAAAGAGAGGACATGATGTCATGACAGCGGAAAACCCGTCATTTGGTTGTTTTGTAGAAAAGGCTGGAGTGTTTCCCACGGGGGAGGTTAAAATTTGGGGTGTCATCCGCATCGGTGGTACTGGAACCCCAAATCTACTGAGGGGTTTGTCCAAGGGGGCCCTGTGTACAATGAAAAGAGGACCTGAACTGATCCCGTGGAAAACCCCCAACCGCAAGAGGAAAGGAGGGAGGTCAAACCCCCCAAAAAACCCGAGACGCTAAAAGGGAGCGGTTCAGGGGGTAGGACGAGAACCAAGGGACGGTGCCCGGGAGGCCAAGGGTGGAGATGCTGAGAAGTTGGTGATACATGCCCAAATGGAGAAAAGACCAAGAGAACCAACAATGAGTGGGTTCCCCTGAGATTTTTGCCTGTTGGGGGCTTTTGGGGACTTTAACAAAGGCCAGTTTCCTTTGGGAGTGTGGGGTTTGGGGGAAAAAACCTATTGCAGCGGGTCAAGAAGAGAGTTACAGAGAGATAGGGGATTAGGCGAGGGGTAGCCCCAAACCCTTTCCGGGAAAGTTTAGAGAGGGAAGGGCGGGTTTGGAAAGACTGGCCCGGTAGTTATCAAAAAAAGGCGGGCCCAAAGGGGGGCTTTTTTAGAAAAGGGGGTTATGATGGGTGTTTGAAGGAAGATGGAAAAAACCCATTTGGGAGAGAGGGGGTTTACAGACAGCAGTAAGGTGAGAGAGGACACCCGGAAAAATGACTGGACGAGGGGGGGATGGAATGGGGTCAGTAGAGAAAGGTGGGGGGACGAGCAGCCCGGAGAACCCTGGACACTTCTTCCTCTGGTCGCGGGTAAAAGGGCGCGAAAAAATTAGAGGACGTGCGGGGGGGACAAGAGGGGTATTTTTTGGGGGGAATTGTGATGTGATTTTTTTGCCGGATATTTTCTTTTTTTGTTTTGAAGTGAGTGGCCGGGTTTCAGCACAGGGCATGCCCGGGAGCCTACCCTTTAGGCCTTAGGGGGAGTGGAAGGGGGTCAAAGAGGGGTTTTGGGTTGTTGTGTAGTGGGGGGGGGGAAGAGGGAGGGGGGTTTTGAAATTTTTTTTGTTTGGGGCCAGTGAAGGGCGTGGAAAAGCCCCTACCCTGAATTTGTATTGGAAAAAGTCTGCGGGGTGGGTTTTTGGACTTTCCCCCCAGCCGCCCAAAACACCGGAACTCGCTGGAAAAAAACGAGTCCTTGAGGTGTTCCCCAAGGGTTGGGCCCGTTGACTCTGGTGGTGCGGTGTGGGGGGGTCCCAAACTTGTCCAGGGGGTTGTGAGAGTTTCTTTGGGTAAGTTTGCCCACCTGGCGGACGGGAGAGGGAGGAATTGGGGGAAGTGAGGACTGTATGGTGTCTGTGATTCCCTGAGTTTTTAAAAGGGAGCGGATATTTCGAATGGATGATGGGGGGTTTTGTCCAGAAAAGGCTGAGAATTAGGGATAATAAAGGGGAGATAAGTTTGTGGCAAGAGGGGCAAAAGGGGAAAATTTTATTTGAAGTTAGAAATTGAGGAAAGTGACAAAAAACCAGATCCAGAGGTTTTTCCCCTCCTTTTGGGGGGGGGGGTCAGTAAACCCGCGAGAGGCCATTGGGGAAAGGGGGTTAATGAAAAAACTGTGAGGCAGAAGGAGACCCCTTTGGGGGCATCAATGGGGTGTTGAAATCACCCATGATGAGAGTGGGCATTTTTGGGGAAAAGGAAATGTGGGATCCAGGGGGCCCCAAAAAGAAAACCCAAAAAAAGGGAGGGAGAGCCGGGGGGGCTGTAGACAAACGCGGGTGATGGGAAAAAAGGGTGAAAGGGCTGAGGGGGTGGGCCTCAAAGGAGGGGAAAAAAGGGGGGGGTGCAGGAGGAAGTACCCCGGTAAAATGCCCCGTTGGAGAAAGAAAGTATGCCAAATCCTCCCCCCCCCCTGTTCCAGGTCTGGGGGGGTGGGGGAAGTTAGCCCAAAGGGAGAGCGGCAAGGGGAAACCCCGGGGTCCCGATTGCTGGGCCCCTGTTTTTTGGTTTAGGGGGCCCGGAGGTTTTAGGGGGTTTTTGGGGAGAAAAAGGGCATGAAACCCCAGTGAGTTTTTTTGCAGATGGATCGGGCGTTCCATAAGCAAAACTTTAAAAAGGGGCAGAAAAAGGACGTACACGAATTTGGGAAGCAGGTTTGCCGGGGGTTTTATGGGAGGTGAGGGGGAAGGGGGGGATGAGCAGTAAAGGAAGGGGGCCCCGGGGGGGGGGGGAGAGATGTCCCCTGCGGAGAAGCAGGGGAATGAAAAAAGGGCAGCAGATGGGTCAGTGATGGGAAATGAGCGCCGTTTGTTTCCCCCCGGGTTAAAATGTGAGCTGGGGGTTTGGGGTGGTTGAAAAAGGGAAAAAATAGCGTGTGGGAAAGAGTACCTAGGGGAAGGAAGGAGAAAAGGGCTTAGTGGATAAAAAATTGTCTGGGGGCAAGAAAGGGGGTAAGATAGAAGGCAATGGCGCCAAAGGGACTAGAATAGCAAGCATGGTAAAAAAAGGGTTTTGGGAAAGGTTAGAAAATTTCAAAAAGGCGAGAGTCCCCTTTTCCTTCTGCCACTTCAGGGAAAAAATTTAGGGATAATTTTGGGATTGCCACTTTTAAATTGCCACTTTGAAAAAAGGGACTGAAATTTGGCCCCCAGACCTCGGTCCACAACCCCAGCTCTGCAACTTTTACTCAACTATGAAGATTCAAAAATGAGCATTAGGGGCCCTTAGGGGTCCCTAAAGGGGGGAGCTACAAATAGTCTGGGACAAAAGGAAAAAATTCAAGGGGGTATCTGGGATTGATGGCTAAAAATAAACCACAGGATAAAATTTTGGGAAGGGAAAAGCTGGGCGTAAAAATCAAAACAAAAATGTACCATTTAAACCCAAGCAGAGACAGCTAGGGCATATTTAAAGCGGGGGATGGCTGAAGGGGCTTGTTTTCCACAACCCGGACGTTAAACCCTTTTTAAAATTAGCAAGACAAACTAGACCATATAAGGCCCCGGGGGGATGGGGTGGGGGCTTGTTGTTCCCCCAACCCGGCGTACCATTTAAACTAAGCAGAGACAGCTAGGGCATATAAATGCGGGGGGGGATGGCGGGGGCTTGTTTTTCCCAGACGGGTTTACCATTTAAATAAGCAAAAGAAAAGTAGACCCTATAATGCGGTGGGATGGCTGGGACTTTTTGTTTCCCCAGACAGGGGTTTCCATTTAAACTAAGCCCGAGACAGCTAACATATAATGCGGTGGGAAGGCTGGGATTTTTTGTTCCCCAACAGGGCGTACCCCTTTCAACTAAACAGGACAGCTAGACCCTATAAAGCGGTGGGGTGGCTGGGGCTTGTTGTTCCCCCAGACAGGACGTCCCCTTTTAAAATAAGCAAAGACAGCTAGACAAATAATGCCGGGGGGATGGCTGGGACTTGTTGGGTTTCCCCGGGCAAGGACCCAAACCTTTTAAAAATAAGCAGAGACCCGCAAAACATATAATTTCCCGGGGGGTTTGGGATTTTACCAATTGGGAATTTTCAATTCCCCAAAGGGCTTTCTTTTGTAATGCAGAACAGGGCCCAAATCCCTAAAGGGGGGGGAAATGTTTTCACAGGGCCACAAGTTTCCCCCCATGAACTCGAAAATTTTTTTAAAGGGAAATTTTGAATTTAGTTTTCTAAACCAGAAAACCCCTTTAAGAAAGTCTTTACCTGTAAACTGCAGCACAAATCTATTCTCTGAATGTGAACATGTAGATTGTACCACATGTTGCACAACTCCCACCCAAAAATGCCCATAAAAAAAAGAGTTCCCGGGGAAAATTTTTTTATACCAGTTCCCTAAAATCATAAAACTTTACTAAAGATCAATCCCTTGGCAAAACACCCCAAAAAAATTTATAAATGAAAAGTATTTTTTACCTTATGGGGTTATTTTTTCAGGGATGTTTTTGGTAAAATACTTCATAGCTTTCTCTATTGTTTTGCACATAGGTAAAGAGGCATTGTAAATTGGCTCGTTCGATGAGTTGCCGGTGATAAGTGGGGTGAAATTAAAAAACCACCCTACAGTAAACGCTGATTTCTCTTGTAGAGAACATGCAACATGAAATAAATCAGTTTGACAAAAGGTTTTTTTTAAACCCATTTTTTTGAAAATCAAGATTCCCAAAAATATTTATGTGCCAAAGCGTAAGGAGACTGTGTAATCGGATTTCATTTTTGTCACATTGTGAGGGTAATCAGTAAAGAGAGCACTGTACTGGCAGCATAACTCCATTAACAGGATTTTGATCTGCATTATTGACAAGGAAATTTTGTTAAAATTTTAATCCCAAAAAAATTTAAATTGGGCCCCCGAAAACTGGGAAAAGGGGGGACTCCTTTTAAATGGCTCTTAATGCATTTTATTGGCAGTAAATTTAGTGAAAATTAGGTCTGATCTTAAAAAAAAATTTAATTTAAAATTAATTTCACTGGAAAATTTTTGTGTTGATGCTTTATTCCATTATTGCGAGGGCACCTGAAGGTTATGGTTTAATTTCAAATTACTGAAAAAAAAAAAACAAAAAAACCTGTAGACGTCGGCATATAAAATCTCTTAGAATTGCACTAACTTTAACAAATTACGCAATGTATTTGTATTGAATAGTATAGTGTGAGGATGTGCAGTCCTTGTTTTTCTTCTATGTGAATTGTTGCAAATATTTGTTTCTAATGCCTGTACAAAATAATTAAAAAAAGGAAGGTTTTGTTTCTTTTTTTCTCCTAGAAGATACTCTTGCTGTTTGGCATGGTTTGATATTGGCAGTGGCATAAGGTGTCCTGTGGGCTTAAAAGCAAACTTTTCACCCTTAAATAATAGCTCTCCCAACATACAAACAAACAACGCCCCCTCAAACTAGCATACTTTATTACTCTACCATGAGCATACAGCTGCCTGCTTCCAGCACCGTGTTGGTACACATGCAGATGTAGATTGTAAAAATACCTATAGAAAACCCCGCAATCATAAGTGGAATTTTTAAACTATATGCAATTTTACAACAGATAAGTTGCAGATGCAAGATCTTATAGCAACAGGGCAACAATGGTAACCATTAACCCACCCTGCTTAAAGGGGTTGTATCACTATGCTTTTTCACAGAGCAACAGACCGTTTCAGAGGCACACTTCCTGGTTAGGCAGTGGGTGGTTTTACAGCAGTGATTGGCATATACACTCTTCTATAAGACTGGTGATAAGACTCAGCAGGCAGTGACTTACGGTTGGATGGCAGCTTGGAGCAATGAGAGATAAGAGAAAGCAGAGAGAGGCCGGTAACCAAGATAAACTTGTATATACTAACATTAGAAAAAAAAACCTTTAAGGATGCCTTAAGTAATATCTGCCGTACAAAAAATGCTCCTTCTGGTAATGTACAGTTTTGACATGCATTAAGCAATATGGTATCCAGAAGCAAATGGGGGTTAAAAGTGTGATTTTAAGTAGTGCAGAGGTACAGTTGAAAACAGAAATTTACATACACTATATAAAAAGACACATCTGCATGTTTTTCCCACTATCTGACATGAAATCAAAATAAACCTTACCCATTTTAGGTCAATTAGGAATACCAAAATTATTTATATTTGCCAAATGCCATAATAAAGAGAATTTTTTAAAGGGGTTGTCTCGCTACAAAGAATAGCTTTCAAATTGTAGGGAACACAAAATAAAGACATTTTCCAAATATATCGCATTGTTCCTCTGTTTTCCCTAAAGAGATACAAGTGAATTTATTACCTCCCTGGCTATTTCAGTTCCCTCAGTAAGGGACCTGTAAACAAATCTCCCTGGGCTGTTTGTTCAATGAGATAACAGAGAGTGAGTCATCACACAGGTCTGCAGTGTCAGTCAGTGTCCTGTGCTGCCAGACAGTAAAAAGCTTGATTTATCTCAAGTAAACAGCTTTGTAATTAGGGCTTTTGTTTTGGGGATCAGATAAATCCTTCAAGTAGTTTGAGAAGCTAATCTAATCTAATTAGCATCTGAAAGCACGGAGTTTATGCTGTACAAGCACGGAGTTTATGCAAATTAGTCTGAACCAGGAAGTGACAGAGAATTTCTTTCATGCATTCTTTGAAACCCTGTGGGGAGACAACTCCTTTAAGGCATTTTTATTACTTTCTGCAAAGTCAAAAGCTTACATACATTTCATTAGTTTTTGGTAGTATTGCTCTTAAACTGGGTCAAAAGTTTTGAGTATCCTTTTACAAGCTTCTCACAATAGTTGGTAGGAATTTTGACCCATTCCTCCAGACAGAACTGGTGTAACTGAGCCATGTTTGTAGGTCACCGTGCTCGCACCTGCCTTTTCAGCTTTGCCCATATATTTTCAGTAGGATTGAGATCAGGGCTTTGTGATGACAACTCCAAAACATTGACTTGGTTATCCTTAAGCCACTTTGTAACCAGTTTGGCAGTATGCTTCGGGTCTTTGTCCAATTGGAAGACACATTTCCACTCACGCTTTAACATCCTGGCTGATGTCTTGAGATGTTGCTTCAATATTGCCACATAATCTTCTTTCCTCATGATGTCATCTATTTTGTGAAGTGCAGCAGTCCTTCTGCAGCAAAAAAAAAAAAAAACACAGTATGATGCTGCCACCCCCATGTTTCACATTTGGAATGGTGTTGTTGTTCTTCCAAGCTTATCCCGTTTTTCTCCAAGTGTAACGATAGTCATTATGACCAAACAGTTCAATTATAGTTTTGTCAGACCAAAGGACATGTCTCCAAAATGTAGGTCTTTGTTCCTGTGTGCATTTGCAAACATTAATCTGGCTTCTATATGTTTCTTTTGGATAATGGCTCCAAAAAGCAGAGTGGCCTTTCAGCCCATGTTGATAAAGTACTTGTTTCACTGTGGATAATGACACAATCTTACCAGCTTTGACGAGCATCTCCACAAGATCTTTTGCTTTTGTTCTTGGGTTGATATGCATATGTTGGACCAAAGCACATTCATCTCTAAGACACAGAACCCGTCTTCTTTCTGAGTGGTACGATGGCTGGACATGTCCATCTTGTTTGTACTTGCGAATTATTGTTTGTACAGATGAACGAGGCACCTTCAGGTATCTGGAATTGCATTCAAGGATGATCCAGACTTATGCAAGTCCACAATTCTTTTCCTGATATCTTGGCTGATTTCATTAGAGTTTCCTATGAAAAGCAGTGTATTTCTGGTGTGCATAAACAAATGCATCCACAGGAGTGTCTCTAACTCAGATGTTACCAATCAGAAGCTTCCAACGACATGACATCATCATATGGGCTGTCCCAAATTGTTTAACCCTTTAAGGGCTAAGCCTGTTTTGGAGTTAAGGACCAAACCCTTTTTTTCAAATCTGACATGTGCCACTTTATCTGTGAATAACTTTTCAATAATTTTACCTATCCATGTGATTCAGAGATAGTTTTCTCGTGAAACATTGTGCTTTAATTTAGCAATTAATTTTGGTCGATAAAATCCTTGTTTAGGTGTGAAAAATATTGAAATGTTGTGAAAATTTTGGACTCCTGTGATTGATCACCTGCTGTGTAGCTGTGCTAATAAGCTGTCAGAAACCGCAATTATCATAGAGCCTTCACCTTATCTCTGCACAGGGAGACAGAAAGCTTTCATGATGTTCCTTGACGTCATGGTGCATAAACAGGCAGTGAACCATGACGTACAGGAACCTCAGGGTGCCTTAAAGGGTTAAAGGCATAGTAACCCTAGTGAATGTAAACTTTTGACGTTGTAGAAAGTAATAACAATGCCTTAAAAAAATTATCTCTCATTTTTCTAGCATTTGACGAATATAAATAATTTTGGTATTTCTACCTGACCTAAAACGGGTAAGGTTTATTCAGATTTCATGTCAGATAGTGAGAAAAACATGCATATGTGTCTTTTTATATAGTGTATGTAAACTTCTGGTTTCAGCTGTAGCTGTCACATCCAGACCTTAGTGTCTAAGGAAGCCCAAACAGTCCTCATGTACAGGCAGCACAACTCTCATAAGTGCTTCCTAAGGTGGTGGGTTCTCACTCCAGAATGGAGGCTGGTCACCGCCTCACAAAATATCTCGACTAGAGCATGGAACTGCACTACAGTCACCAGGTTACTCTTAATTCAGTTTGTGACTGAAGTCAAGCCAGTATAAGCCGCAGTATTGTGTTCAATCAGCAAAGTAAGGGTATGTGACATTTTGGGTAATATAAGCCTTTGTTAATCATTATTTATATATGGAACTAGAGTAGCATAGAAGTAGCGACCGTGTTTGAAGTAATGTGTAGGAGTGGCCTTGTTGATTAAATCAAATACTGCGGTGTACACTGGCTTGACTTCAGTGATAATAAACACAATTATCCTGGTGACTGGAGTGTGTTTCTTTTTCTCGAGTAGTAGCCCAGATACCTTCCACCATATAAGAAAACAACAACATTCTAAATGGCAAATATTAAAGATATATATAATCAACTAAGGGCTTGTTCACACGACGTTTTTGTGATCCGTTTTACGGATCCGTAAAATGGATCTGACAATTGTCAGTGTGATTAACATTGCTGTCAATGGCAAAAGCGCATCGCTGTTCACACGAGTGATTGCCGATGTGCTTTTCACGATGTGTTTTTCGGATCCGTTTTAAGAATTGACATGTCAATTCTTCTTGCGTTTTACGCAAGAGAAAGCCCCACAGGAAATAATGGAGTGCGCTTTTGGCATCCCGAAAGCGGATGCAAAAGCGCAGCATACATTTGGGTGCGTTTTAGATCCGTTTTCGATGCCAAAAACGCATCCGTAAAACGCATTGGATTTAAATTAAATATAAAATTTTAATATTATGTTGGCTTATATTTATTTATAAATGTATGTAAATATATATATTATATATATATATATAATATATAATATTTTATATAAATGTATACAATAGTATATATATAAAAATTTAAATGTATTTTAATATTATAAATGTATATAATAGTATATAAATGTACATTTATATATATATTTTGTACATAAATATATATATATATATATATATATATATATATATATATAATGTACACTAAATACATATTTAATCTATAAATATTTAGTTTAGAAATTATTTAGTTTATACATGATTGTTATTAATTAATTTACATGGGGTGGGTTTGAAAACTATTGGTTAATTAAAAAAAAATAGGGAGAGGGCGGGTTCTAAAATCATAGGTGTATGTACAGCTGACTGACACTAGGTAAAAAAAGGTTTTTTTCTTGGTCATTGATAGGTTATATTATATTTAAATTGCAGTTTGATAGGTTGATTTAAATAAAGCATTGAAAAAACGGATCCAAAAAACGGATCCGTAAAACACATGCAAAACGCATCCAATTAGCATCCAAAAAAGGATCAGCTGTTGCGTTTTCTGGATCCGCTTTTTGGATGCAGTTTGCATCCAGTTTTCGCAGGTTAAAAACGGATCCGTAAAACGCATCCAAAACGGATCCAAAACGTCGTGTGAACAAGCCCTAATATGTTATCTCTCAAAAGTGAGTACACCCCTCACATTTTTGTAAACATTGTATTATATCTTTCCATGGGACAACACTGAAGATATGACACTTTGAAACAATGTAAAGTTGTCAGTGTATAGCTTGTATAACAGGGCAAATTTGGTGTGCCCTTAAAATAACTCAACACATAGCCATCAATGTCTAAACCACTGGCAACAAAAGTGTATGTATATAAACCTGTATATCAACAAGCTAAGTGCTACCTTCAATAAACTTTCTTTAGTCCTGAAGATCCCATTTAACAATCTTTCATAAAATATGTAGATAGTGATAGAAATTGATCTAATCAGAATTTGTAAGTAGCTGGCAATTGCACCCTGAGCTTGATTAATGCAAATGAAGTCATATGATTTTGAAAAGCATATACCTGCAATTAATTTAGATTGCAATGTGAACTCCAGTTGATCAATTACCCTCATCAAGTTCCCGGAGATTGGGTTTAGTATACTTACAAGCTACACAAATATGATGAATGGTCATTGATGGTCTGTGCCCAATAAAAAGGTGTGCTTTATGGGATTTTAGGTTAATAAAAAAATAAAGCATTAAAAGTAAAATTTTGTGGAGGAGTATTTTATGACAGAGTTTATAATTTTCTAAACAAAGTTTTGAGCTGTCTAGGTTTTTACATAAGATGATTACAGTACATGGTGAGGCCATTGTTGAATATCTGTGTTAACCGACTGCTCTAGGATTACAACTAAAAACTCCATAACGACAAAACTTCATATTAAAGGGACAATCTTAAAAGCTAATACACTGTGTTAAGTCTGGTGCAGACCATCAGCGATTTTGTGGTGTCAGTGTTGCTTTAAAGCCAGTATGTCATCTGAAAATGATTGTTTAACATAACATAATATTTAAAAAATCTTTAGGTGGTATTTTTTTTATTTTATTTACATGTCATTATATATTGAAATAATCTTGATTACACTTTGGCCAATGAACTTGCCACTCCCTGTTCTGCAGAGATCACTTTTCAGCAGTCATCTCTTTATTATCTCAGGCAGAATAATAAAAATGAAATGTCCAAACACTGTATATATGTATATTAATTGGATACATGTCCAGCACATAAAATCAGCTTTCACTTTACTTCATTAATGTTTTAAAAATTCAGTATGGGCCAGAAGAAAATCCATTGCTGACACTTTTCGAGCAGAAGCACTTATTCATAGCCTAACGACTATATAAACTTGTTTCAAGTTTCTATGCTGTACTTTTATCCAACTTGTGAAATGACTTATTTTCAGTTCACATAGCAGTTCTAGAACACTAACACATAGAAATAAATACCATATCCTGTTTACAGGATAATATATTTCATATGGCTGCTGTAAAGCAATCTCAACATGCTGTTAGAAACAGCTCATGCAATATGGCTATCCCCATAATCATGTGCAGAAGTTTTTTTATTTAAAAACCCAGAAAATCAGAAAACGGAAACTGATAATAGAAAAAGAACATATATCAGTATCTGATTTTAACTAGTGAAAATACAGATTCAACAATTCCTTTACATTTCTTTTTATGTTCAGCATGCAACAATTTTTATGACAACATTTGCCAAAGCCCAGGCGGTCTTTTAATGGTCACTCAGTAGACATTCATTGTTTACCTCCAATGGATGAAAATTTGTCCATGTCATGTAAAGGACACACAGGTGAATGGCTTGTTACAGTTTTTAGAAATCTGTCTATGAAAAAGATTGTGTGTCCATCACATGACAACACAGTGACTCAGTGGTAAATTCTGTAGCCATGCAGGATTGGCTACTGGCTTCAACTCCTACAAGGACAAAATCTGCAAGGACTTTGTATGTTCTCCCTGAGTTTGAGTGGGTTTCCTTCTGTTTTTCCACACTCTAAAAAATTTTAATCGGTTAATCTGGAATTTAGATTGTGAGCCTCAATGATAATAGGGACCATGTGAATGATGACAACCTCTGTACAGCACTGCAGAGTACAATGGTGCTCTGTAAATGAATAAAATAGATAAACGTGATCACTACAGATTTTTAACCACAGAAACTAGATAGTACAAGTTATTACTGGATGACTGAAATAGAAATATTGAAAACTTTTAAGAAATAGTAGAAAAAAAATTGAAAAATATTGTAAATTTTTATAAATAACCTTTTATGCTGAGACTGGAAATACCCATTTGAGGCTTCAAGCATATGGTAGAGCTGTGTGTACACAGCTTGTACAATGCATACAGTTTTATGCTGTGGAGTTGTAGGCATACTGTTTGTTACCTTATGTTGCTTCCTTATGGCATTGAATATGGCGTATTTCACCCTTAAAGCAAAACTTCCAAAGAGAATTCTCTTTGTAATACACCAGATGATGGAACATAGCACCTGAAATTGGATGCTTATACAGAGACGGGATGGATGCATACAGTTCACTGTCATGAATGGCGCCACTATCAATGCGCCGGGCTGCCGTTCCCCAGACTCGGCGCCAGCCATACATTTCTTCCCTCCCTCGCTGTTTCCTATGCTTTCCTTCCTGCTGACTCTGAGTTCTGGCTTCTGCTCTTGCTTCCTCCTCTCTACTACTCTATAGTGTGTGCGCTGGTCCTCTCAGATTGACACCACCCAGCTATGAACCTATCATGGTCCTACAGGGGCTTTATCCAGACACCTCCCCATCTAATCTCTGCCAGTTATTGTTATTCCTTGCTAGTGTTTGCTGTGTTTGTGATATTCCTGGTGTGGTTCCCGGTTCTGACCTTTCCTACATTACTGAGTATTCTGCGGTTTGCCACATGCACGGTCCTTATACCTGACCTCTGACCACGCAAGAATGCTGTCTGTCCAGACCATTCGCATGGCCCTGGGTACGCCTCCATCTGTCCTTTGCTACCTAGTTGGCACCTTAACTTCACTGCGAGCTACCAAGTCAGGGTTAGTAACCTGGGAGTTCCCTGCAGCCAAGTTCATCCTGTCTTGCAGTGGGCACTGTTGAAAACCAGGGGGCTCCTTAGGGTATGTTCATATGGGGTAATTTTGTGGCGTATTTGCGCTCTAATACAAGCTAGATGTGCGCCGAAATTACAGTAATCCATAGTTCTTATAGAGAACTATGGATTACGCCTCATCTCCCCGCTCATACAATACTTTTTGTACTATTGATCGTATTGTAGGTGTGGGGAGATAAGTGACATGTCAATTACTTGCAGCGAATACGCACTGCGAATAATACACGTCAATGGCGCCGGCGGGCTACCGCCCCCCTTCGCGCCGCGGGAGTACGTGCTGATCAGCGCAACTCCCAAATCACCCGGCGCCATTGCGGCCGTACTGTACGCGCCGCTATTACGCCGTGTGAACATAGCCTTAGGCCGTGTTCACACGGCTTATTCCTGACGGATTTGTGAGCCGTATTGAGCTCACAAATCCGCCGTGAATAAGGGGCGGGATGGGGGCGGGGCCGGAGCACGGCGGGGGCGCCGCTCCCGGCCCCATAGACAAAGCATTATCTACGGGGAGGAGCTGCGGATTCCACTGTTCTCTATGAGAGCAGTGGATTACCGTAATTGCTGCCGCGGATTGGCGCCATATTGCAGCGCAAATCCGGCGCGCAGTACGGCGCCAATCCGCGGCAAAATAAGCCGTGTGAACGAGGCCTAAGACTGCACTCCCTTGCGAGGTATTTGCCAATACTCGTGGTGGCCCAGCAGATTCACTACCCACATTACATTCACTTCATGTGTATGAATTAATTAAGCTCTATGTGCTGTTATGATAGTTACTTTATAACTTTTCCATTGTTTTTATATCTTGCACTTTAGACTGTTCAAAATCCAAAAGTCTTGTTTTGTTTTTATTTTTTTTTCTTAATTTAGGATGTAGGCTGATAACATAAGATTTATTTCAAAGAGCGGGAAGAGACATGTTTTTGAAAGTCAGCATAGTTTTCCTAGTGTATAGTTCTCATGCATCCATAAATGCTAACTAAACTTAGGGGGTGTATTGAGTTATACATTCTTAAAGATGTTTTTCTATACCTGAAACTATTTCTTCCTTTATTTGTAGGAGTAACTAATTATTGACAGAGGTTGAGATGAATAGTTTCATTATATCACTGCTGCTAGGCTGTCATTACCTCCTCCACTGCATGCACAGATAGCTGAGTATATAACAAAAGAGACACCAAAAGGGGTTGTCGGGTGTATAAATACTTGTGTTAAAATACCCTACTAGGGAATTTTGATTTAATTGTACGGTAGTAGTCCCCCTTTCAGAACCATCATTATTAGTCGGGATCAATGACAGCTGCATAATGTCTTTCTTTAGAAGATCATTTTTAAATTGTCACCGATAATCAAACAAAAAGACAAGTTATAATACAACAATCTTTCTATATTAAAATGTTTGAAGTAACACATAATCAATGTTACGCTTCATTCATAGCAGCAGGTTTTCGAAACTATTATGACCTGTGGCGGTAGTCTTTGGCAAGTCCTTCATTCACATTGATGCTTTCATCTTGCTGATGCAGAGACCATCTTGGAGCATTACAGCACACCTGGGTGTGGTTCCAAAGGTCCTCTTTCTTTGGAGGACTCAAATCAATGAGCTGTCTGTATAATGCATGGACATTCTAAGTGGGAACTGTGTAAGTCTATGTTCATACGGCTTATTTTGGGGCGCATTTCGCCACGTATTGCGAGCGCACTGTGCTCTAATACGAGCAAAATGCGCCCCAATCATTACGGTAATCCACAATTTTCATAGAGAACTATGGATTACGCCTCCTCTCCCCGGGCGTACAATACAATTGTATTGTACGCGCGGGGAGATAATTGACATATCACTTATTCGCGGCACGAGTAATGCATGTCTATGGGGCTGGCGCGCTGCCAGCCCTCCCGTGCCGATCAGCGCGACTCCCGAAGACCCGGCGCAATTGTTGGGCGTACTGTACACCCCGCAATGAATCCATGTGAACATACGCTAATGCTTAATCCCTTAACGACGGAGCGTTTTGTTTTTTCTTGTCACATTTGTTTTTCCTCCCCGCCTTCCGCCTTTTTTTATTTTTCCATCTGCATAGACATATTAGGACTTTTATTGTGTGGGGCACAATGTACTTTCTAATGGTGTCATTCACCATACCATTGGAAAACCTGAAAAAGATTCTGAAACAAAACTAATTGTGCCATGTTTGCAAGGGCCTGTTTTTTACAGGATTCACTTTTTAGTACAAATGATCTATTATCTGTATTCTGCAGGTTGACACAATTCCGGCAATACCTACTATGTTGTGTTTCCGTTATGTTATAGTACTGTAAAAAAGGATCTTTTGGTGATGTATATACAATGCAATAGGCTGTACAGAGATGGTGGTTTTACCACTGAGGCAAGAAGTGGTAAAACAGGAAACATAGTGGCTAGGAAAACTTTCACAAGGCTTCCAGTCGACATGTAAACCGATTGACAACCCACAATCTCGCCGCGGGGTTGCCTATTGGAATGAGAAACTCATTCACTTAAACGCCACAACCAGCCCCAGTCGCTTTGCTATCCTGCTACTTAGCCGCTCACCAACACCAAATACATCCAAGGTCGGTAAGAGATTATAGAGGATGTGACATCTCTTGCCATGTCCTATGAAATAACAATTCTGGAGCATCTGTCTTTTAACCATTTTGTGCTGATCCCTGTTAAATTCCTTCTCAATGTATTATTGTATCATCAGATGGTGTACCTACACTGAATATGACTGTGCCCTACTAATAGGACAATTTCAGACTGCGTAGGACAACCCCCATCTGACAGATTCACTAATACATTTTAGAAGAAATGACACAGGAACAGCACAAAACAGTTCTAAGAGAAGATGCTCCAGAATTTCAGAGGGAACACAATTATTTATGTGAGCAGAAATGTCAATAGATACCAGAGGTCCTCTTTAATTTCTATTGTAATGGATCTACAGAAAAAAAGAACACTTGCTGCCAGGTTCTCCCACAGATAACAGCTGAAGGTTGAAGGAGGGCCCAGTTGTGGAAAAGTCACTTATCTTATTTTTGTGAAGCCATTTTAATGTAAACAGGGCATTGCTACAGTATATTGTATAAGAACTTCGGGTTCAATTGACACTGGATTGATTGGCAAGGAGGCGTAGTAAGTCTCAAGCTACACTAGCTACGAAACTAATAATATTTTTTAGAAAAATATGTACATGACAAATCTCATGGAGCCAAATTCTCATATTTTATGTGTCTTATTGTATTAGGGTGACTTCACACTACATATTTTCGAGGTGTACTTCGGCGTGTAATTGTGCTGCAATGCACCCCAAGTACACCCTGCAAATACAGTAAAATCATAGTGCTATACTTTTCCGGCATAGTCACCAGCGAGGAAAGTGGAAGTGAATGGGTGTCTCGCCGGAGCGCTGTTGAAAGTACATGCTGGCCAGCGCGTACTTTCAACAGCAGGCATATAGCAGCCTGCACAGTTATGTGCTGCTATATGCTGTGTGAACTCACCCTTAGGATCTAATTGTAGATCCACTCACATGAACAATATCCTTTAGCCTAACCTAATCTGTAAGCAATACAATGCCCACAGCTTTGCTAGATATTTTATGCTATTTTTTTTTTCTGTGGGCGGCATATCAATACCACATAGTATTATGCAGTCCATTTGTGGAATGAGCCTCACCTCTTCTTGGCACTGCAGAAAAGAATCATAGCTGAATGAACATTACAAATACCAGAGCTAGAAAATAACAGATTGGCCTGTTCTGCTAGTGAACATTCGACACAACAATTAACCGTTTTAAGAATGTTCTTTTGCACCATATGTTTATTGATATAATTTAAAAATGCACAATTAGTAATAGTTTAGGGCTTCATTAGGCCAGGGCTGCATATAGACATTTAGGGCTAAATGTATGAAAACTGTCTAGATCTAAGATCTAGATCAGAATGCCCCTTTCATTTCATATAGTGCTCTGGAAAAATGAAAGGGGCGCTCTGATTGGTCGCTATGGGCAACAAAGTGGGTTTAGACCTAGACAGTTTTCATACATATGGCCCTTAGGGTGAAATGTATGTTCTAGCTGCATAGAGGCCAGTTCTAAATAGCTTTAAAGCAGTGTAAAATGCGCCTGAATTTATAAACCTGTTCTACTGCAGGTCATAGATTTAGCACTTTCTAGTCCCAAAAAGGCCACTCAGGCTCAGGGGTAAACCACTTTTGACTTGGTCTGGCTGTTCCAGCAGTAATGCATCTAGTTTTGCCGTCCAACATTCATAAATGTGTAGAATCATACGGTTGTGGTGCGACATGCCTCCAGAACACCAGCACATAATGCGCCTAATTTTGGAGTGCGTCTGCTCATACAGCTAGAGAACAGGGCTGCGGCAGTTGGGCTGAAAGGACACCAGAATACTGGCGCAGCTCCCGTACATACATGTCGCTCCTAGTACCCTGACAGTGTATTGATAATGCACAAATCTTTTGAAAGACGCATGTTCAAGAGGTTTTCAAGCAGTTTCCATTTTACTATATGGACATAAAAGTCACACTTTTTTGCAAAATCCCATCAAGCAGCTTGGTCATAATAGTTTTCAATTGCTAAGTGTATTCTTATGACATCAATTTTTAAAGCTAAATGCTAAAGGGGGACTTGTATGAATGGGGCTGCGCCAGTAGTCTGGCGTCTTTTTAGCCCGAAGACTAGCGCTGCCCGGTTCACTATATTTTTAAACAGCCGCACCCAATGTGTAATGTGCCTGAGATTGGAGGGCGTGTTGGAGGTGTGTCGTACTACAACCGTACAAAGCTACACATTTATAGCTTCAGTACAGCAAATCCAGGCACATTACTGCTGGAACAGGTAGACCACTTTAAAAGTGGTTTACCTGAGCCAGAAATGTCGTTTTTGCACTATAACGTGCCTGATTTATGACCCGCAGTAGACCAGGGTCATAGATTCAGGAGCATTCTACACTACTATTGCACACAAAAAAAATGCTGCCTGGGCTCCAAAAATCAAACATATCACCCAAAGTATCAAAACATTTATAGAAAATGACTTAACTGAAAAAAATTAACTGTACTACCTAAAAATGAGAATTTCTATTCTACAGCTGAAATTGTCATTTAAATGTCTGCTCTGTTCGCTGACAGATTAACTATGCAAAACATTAGATAATACACCATCATGGTCACAATCAGGTGTGCAAAACTAAAAAAGCTATGTTATCTGGCTAAAGGTGTGTCCACAAGCGGCAAATGTGTAGAAGAAATATGGGAAGCCGAAATCTGCCACTCGGCAATTAACTCTCATGTATCTAATTTTAGAGTCTTTCTAAATTATTACTCTGAGAAGAGATTGTATCCACAATATAGTAGTTTTTTTTCTTTAATAATATGTATTTTAAAAGATTTTATATGCATTCATCCATATCCAGCCTCTCACACACAATTCTAACCAATATGGGATTCCGTTGTTGCTGACGTTGTTCGAAAAAAAAAACAAAAAAAAAAACATATCTTTTTATTCACACGCTGATCTACTGTTGAGTGTGTGGTGGTCAGCCCAGTAACGTGACTGCTGCAGCCAATCAGTGATTGTGTACCACTCCATTGACATCACTGCCCAGGATGTGTATGACTTAGGCTATGTTCACACGGCTTAAAATGGGCCGTATTCCGGTCCATAATTATGCGCCGAACTGCGCAAATTACGGGCTGAAAACGGCCCATTCCTTACGGTAATCCACAGTTCTCATACAGAACTATGGATTACGTCTCCTCTTCCTGCTCGGCGAATCCGCCGGGCGGGGAGATAATTGACATGTGAATTACCAGCGGCGTATATGCGCCGCTGGTAATACAAGTCTATGGGCCGGCGAGGTTCCGGCCCCCCGCTCACTCTCCCGCCCCGCCCCCGTCCACACGGCGTAATTGCGGGGCGTAATTACGTCCCGCAGTTAAGCCGTGTGAACATGGCCTTATGATGGTCAATGGAACAGCACATGACCACTGAGGCAACTGATTGGCTGCAGTGGTCATGTATCAACTGGACATTAAAAAATATTATACAGTCTAGTGGAGCTTCAATGCAGGATCAGCGGAGGATTAAAATTGTAGGTATATTTACATTTTTTTCTTTGAACTAAACAACCCTTTTACAAGTTCTACAAAGAAAAAAAAATACTTTGGAAGACTGCATCAATTTACTTTAATGCCTTATAGTTAATGTAACCTCATTATTGTCAATTGGTATAGCCACAGTCAGTGTATTGCAATCTGATGACAAATATTGAACATATAGAAAATATGACACTGTATGGGAAACATTTATCAAGGCATTTGTGCCAGAATTTTGGCATAATTTGTGCCAAAAATAACGTTGTATATGCTTTATCACATTTATTGTATTTTAGACAGTTTCTGAACACTTCTGCACCTCGTCTGACAAAAGTGGTGTGACCCCCACTATAAGGGGAGTGTCTTTGTGGAAAGGGAAGTGGCTTAGGCTGCATCATCATGTGCTCCAAATTTTTTGCCACCATTGGTGGCATAAAGTAAGTCAATTTATGAAAGGTGTAAAGCTAAACTGTCAAAGCGTTAGTATTAATAAATCTGCCCCTATATTTTTACTAATGCAGTTGTACCATTTTAATATTTTAAAATATTAATTTAAGTCTCTCCAGAGACCACCACTAGAATCCCTCTTAGGTGGTATTGCCAATCACAGCCAGCCACAAATTGCAGGGGAAATCTAGTAAAACATACTATAGACTGGCCATGTAATACACATATGTGATTAGTCTTCTTTGCCTTTTAAAGGGATCCCGAGCAGCGTCCATGTGTATCACATCCATATGTCCAGTAGGTAATATGTAGAGGGATTCACGGGGCCTGACTTGTACCATGAAAATTACTGATGATACATTAGGATTTTTTTTTTGGCCAAAATAATACAAAATTTCACTGTTAATTTGGGATTTAAAATGAAACCGCAATGTTTGGAAATAGTACATTTAAGAAATCATGTAGGAAAACATAACAGTGCAAGTCATTTTCACATGAAGGATATAACTACACCCAACCTTGTAGTGTCTTGTACAGTCTTATAAATGACATCATTAGATCTTCATTACTGAAAATCTTTGTAATGACATAGGGCCACCAGCAAGATTGAAGGAAATTAACGCTTAGAAAAAGAGTGTAATTTTTTAGATTAGCCATTTATGTAAACACTCACTGTGAAACATTGTCCATTACCTCAGGCGTTCTGCTTCATTAATTAAGCATTTTCTCTGTGCTTCTTAACTGGTTTTTGCATGCACACACGCACATTAAAGCAACATTGTTGGTGCAGCACAACGTGATATGATACGTGAAGCAGTCAAGACGTTATCAATATGACCGCTGCAAGGAATCTGAGCTTCTTGATGCCTGCCATTGATGCATTTGCCTCATTCTCATCCCCTTATTTTGTTTGTCTCTATTCTACTGTTTATTCCACTTCAAGTTTCCATGACTTGTTCAAAATAATTCAGACTGTAATTGGCAGGAGTCCACACAATTTGAATCTAGTAAACAACATTAGATCTTTAGTTTGCAAGCTTGCTGTGCTAAAAATACTTAACGGAACCATTAAATGCCTTTTTTTGTTTGCACTTGGCAACTGTGATCATTAATATTACTGTTTGCATGTAGTGGTGTTACACAGCAACAGTTATTAATATGGATGAGACTTAATTATGACGATTAAAGTATCCATATATGCAATGCTTGCTTTTGTTCAAATAAAAAAAAAAAAAAAAAAAAAAAAAAATAAGAGATTTGGCTAAGACATATCATTTTGTTTCCGTATGATTTGTTTGTCTTTTCACAGATTTTTTGATAGCTTCTGACAAAGGTCACAATATGTGGAAATGAAGAGCAATGTCTATGGGGGGAGGGGAGGGTTGAAATTACATTATGGAGCTTGAGGGGACGAGAGACCCTCTGCCAGACAAGACGACTGCAGTACTGTATGATCAGTTTTACATATACATAATATAGACACATTTTTTGAGACCAAACAATGGCTGCAACCATAGGTCTAATGGCCCAAACTAATAGGATCATAGATTCCTATGAAGCTTTTATTTTGGCTCATTACTTCCACAGTTGGCCAAGATTTGCAGCCATGATACAAGACAAAATGATCTGTATTACACTTATATAAAACTAGTCTGACAGCTTTAAATGCCCTTGTACACATTTTCAGTAGTGGTCATTCTGTTAATTGTAGCTCTGAACTGATAAATTCAAATGAATTAAAATAGTTATGTAGACCAGTAAGGTTTTAGTATAGTCAGAAGTGGACAAGTCTTTGTAAACTTAAAGGGGATGTATCGCTTCATCAGTTTAGCTGTTTTCTTGAAGCTTCATTTTCTCAGTTCCTGAAATCCAGGGGCGTTTCTTCCCCTCCCAGCTGGGTGTTTCTTAACTGAAGGGGGATGACATCATCCCCCCCCCTTCACTGTTCATGCTTGCTCCTGAGTCAGTATGTTCTCCCCCCCCCCTCTCTGAGTCCACATGTCACTGTCCTCTCCCAATGTAGTCTTATTTTGTAAGAGCTGTTTACATACCACAGGCCTGCATTCAGTCTAGACAGTCTTCTATGAACTCAGAGCACTGATCTTTTCTCCTCTCACAGCTGGAGGTTTGTTACAGTTGAATCCAGTCTTCTATCACCTCATCCAGCCCCCCGAGCCAGCTCTCTTCTATATTTACACACAGCAGCATTAGGCACCAAGTGACAATTCTGCTGTTTTCTGATTGTAGAAGCAGCTGCAGTGTTACTGTGGAGCTGATAGCTGTACAGAGTGAAATTGTTGCCAGCCCCTTATTCTGAGTGAGAGAGGCAGGAATGTGTGCTCTTGTGAATACGACCGGGGGCCGAACAGAATGTAAATTAGTAGAGCTGTCAGCCAATGAAATGAATGGAGGTGAGAGCTGACCGGCACTGGGGAACAGTGTTTACACAAAAAGAAGATAAGGGATTCTGTGAAAACAAGACAGCTTTGCAAATGACATCCAATTGCAAAGTTGCTTGTTTTCACTGTCCTCTTATTCTGAAGACCATATAATGAAATGATACAACCCCTTTAAAGGGGTTGTCCATTATTTTAAAGGGCTCTGCTCGTTGGGTGAGGTTAAAATTGGAAGCAGACTTTGCGCCACACCTGCTCTGGGTGCTACCCACCCATGACAGTATGGCCTCAGTGGTCATGTGCCATTTAAACAAGCACAGACTGATGGGGCCAGTGATTGGCTACAGAGTCACAAGATGGATGAACATGATGTAATTGACAGGAAGCACTAAGAGTAATGGTAGCATTGGAATGGAGCTGGATTTACTAGTGAATTACTTTTTTTTTTCTATTTTTAACTTCTTTCCTCTTTTTAAAAATAAAATAACGGACAACTCCATGGACAGGTTCATTTTGTTCAATTAAATAAGACCTGTCATAAACAAACAAAGACTGAACAGGCACCATCCATAATTACACCCCTAGCAGCCACAGGTTGAGGGGTCCCAGCCAGGTACTAGAACATTGTCATTATTTTTAGGGTCTAACAATTTGGGGTCTTTATGCTATCACTGCTATGTGGCTTCCCTGATACATGATACTATCCATAACTGTAATTATTACTATTTATTCTATGGTTGCAGTTTCCTGTCCATTAATACCTCATTTTCCAATAGGGCTCTATTCATTGAATCATTCGCACAATCCGTAACATTTCTGGTAGAACTGGCTTTGTGTCTCCCTTGATCTCACCAATTTCTTACATTGCTGTTTATTTGATCTGCTTGCCCTTGAAGCAATAAATTAACCATGTGCTCATCTTGCACTGATGAAGGCTAAAAAGTCTGAAAGAGCTGTATACAAGTTGGAATAAATGGCTCTCTAATGTTTGGCTCTACCTGTGTCATAAGTAATTCTAGATTGATAGTTAACCACAGCAATAAAGAGGAAGATTTGCATATCTCTGCCCACTGTCCTCCGAAGAGGAATTAACTTTGTGTTTTTTGGATCTGAGATATAAGGGGTAATGTGGGAATACCTAAATAGGCAATGCTGTGCTAAAATGAACAGTATTAAATGATTTATTTGTTTTTGTGTGCTGCAATCACTATCTGTTCTATTCCTTCAAATATTCCATCTTCATAGTTCGCTAATAAAAAATGCATAAACATAGACAGTGCTGCTCTATATATAACAGTGGCATAGTGTTAATGCCTATTTTAAGAACTAATGCCTGAAATTGATTTATTATGTTTTTTATGATGCTCAATTTTGCAACAGAATTTAATTAAAATGTAAAAACCTAAAATAATTCCTTTTTCTAATCTATGTGGCAGAAAACCCCTGTTGCTTAGTCTCTTATTTTCATGTATTCATGCATGTTTATACTTATATATTCCTGTTCCATTCTCTTTACAGACAGACAATTTTCCTGCAGAGTCCAACTACATGGGTAGCAGACAGCAGTTTGTTCAAAGGTAATACAAATTAAAATAATGCTCAATAGTCCATCTTTGTGGGGATAGATGTCATTGGCGACACTTACATTTACTTATTTCTTTATAATAAATCAGTAGTTCAACCTTCAAAGACCCAGAAAGAGCCAGCCTGAGAGACAGTGGGCACGGGGACAGTGATCAGGCTGACAGTGATCAAGACACTAACAAAGGTTCCTGCTGTGACATGTCTGTAAGAGAAGCCCTTAAGATGAAAACCACTTCAGCTAAATGCCAACCACTGGAGCAGGGTGAGTAACCACCCCATTATCATGTTAAGTAAGGGGTTAAATATCACACTGTGTCATGTTTCAGCTACACTGCAACACATTGAGTAACCTCATCACTTTCATCTGAACTAAGAGGTTAAGAAATATATTTTACAACATATCTTATTTCAGCTAAATGACATCTGCTGGAGTAAGGTCAGTAACCAGGGTGATATTTACCCATCACCATATTTATATGTAGTATTGTTTCAAGTTTCCTTTAGATCCTAATTACATTACTGTCAATAAAAGACTTACAGGAGGTCATGATGCCAGAATTTACAATGCTGTGAGCAATAAACATATATGTTCTGAAATAATTCCATTTTTTTCTCTAGTTTTATGTATGATTAATTCATACACATTAAAATTGATGTACTAAATAGTCACCCTTTATCCTAACAATTCAAGTTTAAATCTACAAATAAATACAGTCTTGCTTACATTTACACTTCAGAGCTGGAATCTTTGTTGGAAAAGGTTTTCTTTTTAAAAACATAATATTTTGAACTTTGGTTCTAGTGATGCCAAATAATGCCAGATGAAGTCTATGCCAGTACAGACCATCTTTTATAGTAATTATCTATGTAACTTGGTAACATGGGGTACCTTATTTTACTGGGTACCAGAAAAATTATGAAGGTAATGGTAACCAGCAATTGTTTCAAAGTATAATCGATAACTAAATTAGCTGGCATAGAAAAAAGTCTAGTATTAATCTAAGAAACAAGTAGCAGATAACATACCATATTAATAGGTACAGTGACCCTAGCAACAAGTTCCTGTGACACTCACTATTCACCCCTTGTGCCAAATACACTACTTTGACCATAGTGCCGACTTAATCAATCTTCTGCCATTCTAATAATTGTTATAGGTACCAGCAACATTATAGCCGATGCCTATAATTAAGACAAAGGGCCACATGTAAGAATCTGTCTAGGTCTAAAACTCACTCTTTTACCCATAGGTTACTATGGGCAAAAAAAGTGAGTTTTAGACCTAAACAGGTTCATACATGTGGCCCAAAGGGGCAGATATTTTAATGGAGTCTTAAATTTCGGCAGCATAAGACCAGACTAGATGTCGCTTATACTACTTTATACACTTCTGTCTAGGGTTATACTTTTGCCTACTTTACACCACTAAGAGGAGTGTTTACCTGTAATTACCCATAGGAGTATTCAATCATAAAAGCCATAGCAGCTGCTGTGTGGCCTGAAGTTGAACATTGTACCTTTTTTAGGAGATAAGTTGAAGTCTCAGTGCTATCTAGCACTTGTATGTGGAATCCCTGGAATATATAGCCAACATCAGGGCAGTATTAGTGGTGCTGCTGTCATGGGCTCAGGTTAATTTTTAAAAAAGGGGGATCCCACTGATATAATATTTGTATAATATGCTAAAGGCCTAGATGTTTCTACTATATGAGGCTATTAAAATTCTGATGGGTATTCTTATCCAGAACTATAATTATTCTTACTTATGCTGATATTTCAGTTATGTCCCTTGCACCATCAGTAAATTTTGAATGGAATTGGCTTCTTGGCTTCTTTGTTCAGCCTTGAAACCAATGGGATCCAATGAAGAAAACTAGTGCTGTGAACTAGATTTTATCAATATTAGTTATCGATTATACTCTAAAACAGTTGCTGGTTATCATAAATCTGGCGCATCTTTAGACACTTCTGTCTGGCTTTACACACTCCTTACTTTAGACCACTTGTTTTAGTACCACCATTTTGGTGTAATGCGGCACATTTTAAGCTAGGCCCCACCGCCTTTCTCTATTCACCATGCTGACTTCTCTAGCAAGGCACAAAAAGTGTCTAGAACACTAAATAAACATTACATATGTAATTTTCAGCAGAATTCTGGATTGAAATCTGGCAAGCTTGAAAGTCTGCCCCAGTGTTAATAATTGTAGGGCATTTTCCCATCTGTGCTGAGCCTTGTACTCAGTTTCTCAGTTCTTTATAAAAAAAAAAAAAAAAAAAAAAAAAACAGATAACATAAAGCAAATACAGCTCTGATTCTTGGATCTCGTTTACACATATTTATAGTATACTGCTATTTGCTCTGATATCAATAAAAACGGAAATTCTTTTTTGATGCTTCTCTATGAGGTTCTTACCAAGTCTTCAAATAATACCACAGTGCCTTATATTTTCTTGCTGAAGTTTGCTTTAGCCAGTAATGTATTATAAATAGTCTACTTCTCATTTCTCCAGCAGTGAGCATTGCTCAATATCTACAAACATGAAATGGAACTCTAGTCTCTAGTGTAGGTCATGAATTGAAAAAAAATTCAAATGTAACAAAATCAATACCCATGAAAACATTGAATCGAGATTGTTACTCAAGAGTATTCATAACCCAAAGAACGACTTGTAGATATGTATAAACCCCAAGTTATTATACTTACATGGATCACATTCTGACACATTTTCCTTTTGAAGTTGATAGTAACTCAGAAAAGGAAGAATACCCTGTAAGTTCAATTTATTATGTATAAAGTGTTATTCTGTTTGTGAGCTGCATCCCTTTCATTTGTTAGAGAGTAAATAACATTTCTGTTTCTTCATTACCTGTTAGTAATGCACAGTATTTAAGTGATGTGTATAGAAATAGTTGTGTCCTAGAAATAAAGCTTTTATTCTGTACAGATGAGTAATGTTGGCACACGACATTTTTATATACATACTACTATTGCATAAAAAAAGTAAAATGTCACTGCATTTTCAGTTATCCAGGACTCCCAATGCTAACCCTACTTATTAGGGCAAATCCATGCCCAAAACCTTAGCGAAATCTGCAGTAGCAGAAATCAAAGAGTATACCTTTGAATCCTGCTGCATATTCCATGTCCCTATTTTTAGTTATATAGTTATAATTTGTGAACTCACTCTATAAAGATTTTTTTCAGCCTGCTCTTCAAAGCCAGCTTCAGGCTACCACTTCCTGGTTATGCTGTGGGCAGTTCTACAGCACCAATTGACATTTCAGCTCTGCTATAATCAACTGAGCCTGTTAAAGGGGCATTTGTGATAGAGGGTTCAAAGACAGCAGGGCAGAAGGCTACAGAGCTCTTACATGTGTCAGTAAGAAAGATAAGCAAGCTTCCGTTCTGCTGATAAGACACAGCTGGGAGTGGGGTCATCATCCAGACTAAGGCTGCTAGAGGTGGTCAGTAATTAGAGAGACATGTGAGCCAAAAAGGAGATAAGAACTGCTCCAACTTTAAAAGAAAGCAAAATCAGAACAGCAATGTATATGGTAATAGTATTTTTTTTTACCTTTGCCTACAAGTTTAAAGCTAATCTTTGTGGTGAAAAAAAACAATTTAACGCTAATACCATAGCTCACTGCAATATCAGATCAAGGTTCATTATTGTAAGCAATTGTTTTCAAGTTGACAATGTTATTTAAGATTGGACACAAAATACAGTACAATAGAAAGCTGCACTGAGTGGCAATTTACATTTTTTTTATAAGAGGTTATCTTGTGAATTATTTTAATTCCAAAACTCCTGAAACTTTCTTACCAGCTGAGTAATTTACAGTTCTTAGGCGTAATATATACCATTTCAATAATGGTTTTCTTTTGCCCCATATTTGATGCTGCTGCTGATCTGTGCTGTTGGGGATAGGTTGTCTCCTACCATCCAGTGGTGTCGCTAGAGTTTTTGCTGCCCAGGGCCATTCCTAGGTTAGCCACTTCTTTACTTCTACTGCAGGAGTCTTACTGCCATGTTACTGCAGAGACTCTTGTCCTTCTTTGACAAGCAGGAAAGAAAGCTATTTTCACTGGCTGCTCTGCTGTAAACAGATGACTATTCTGCAGATACCTGGCTATGGGGAAAGTGACGGGGCATATGTGTCCCCCAGTTATTAGTTTAATGCACACATTGCTATATTCCTTAAGCACCAGAGGTGACATGTTAAAAAAGAGGCGCTGCCACGCCAGTTTTATGGCGCATTAAAAGAGTGTATAGTGCGCCTGAATGAATGAACCTGTCAAAAATCTTACATCTGGTATACCTTACACAGTATAGTTGAGGTACCTAATCTAGTTGCATAGCAAATTGTAGGCACAGACATTTTAAATTCAACTGCCAACATATTATGGCATATTTTTTAATGTATTTATGGCAAGACATGTTGAAAAATGTTCTTTAAGGCCACATCCAATCATATATGGCAGATTTTTTAATGATTTTCAGTGCCAAAAGCTGTCAAATATTACAGTACAATACATG
This sequence comes from Phyllomedusa bahiana, assembly GCA_025379985.1. Lineage (NCBI taxonomy): Eukaryota > Metazoa > Chordata > Amphibia > Anura > Hylidae > Phyllomedusa > Phyllomedusa bahiana. The sequence continues at coordinate 132,618 of JAODAL010001412.1, forward strand.
TGAATATGGTTTTGAAAACCCCATCTACATTCAGCAGGAAAGGTACTGATATATAGGCATACTACGTATTTTAAAATCGTTAAAACAGAACACCTGCGTTGTCAGGAAGACCATGCCCACTCGAGGGTCAATGGCTTGACTTTGGGTGTATACGCGACATGGCGCTCCCCCTACAGGTACACAAGGTCAGCTGGATACAGTTTCACAGTTAACCCCTGTCCATACGGGCACAGGAAGACCCAGAGAGTGTGAGAGGATACCCCACTCACCTACAACCCTGAATGGCTGGGAGAGATCTATTTACCCACACTGGTGAAACAGAACTCTGGTAGACTGCTATAAGCCTGGTCGATTACAGACTTGTAACAGGCCAGAAACCTGCCTTGGGTAGCGATATATTAGAGACCTGAGAAAACGGACATGTGGGATCAGGGCGATCAAGACAACAGACCACCTCAGGATCAAAGTTTAAATATTTAATCACCTTGTCAGTGCACTAGAAAACAATACATACACAGGGATACAGCTATACATATATTGGTCAGAGGTGGCAGATGCAGTGTATAGCATGCAACGCCACAATAGGGTATGAGTGCAGACAAAAGAGACAGCAAGATGTGTCTATTTACCTTAGGTTGGCCTTGTTCTGGGCACACATGGGGGGGTGAATGTGGCCTACTGATCCTGTGTGGATGCTCCTTGAATGCTAGTGCATGTACCCCCCAGTCCAACAGAGACAACACTGGGCCCAGGTGAGCTCTCACTTTAAACTGTGCTCCTCCCTTCCAGGGCCATGCTGTTCTGAGCTTCTGACTTGAAACGGACCAATTCGATGCAGGGCATTGCCGCAGCTTTGTGCTCCTGGTACAATCAGAACCGGGTGGGTCCAAGCTATGACTGGGTAGCAAACCCTGGGTCACTGCTCTGTTCCCGGTATCAGTTACCCATTTCTCTCTCCCCATTACTCCTACAAACACAGGAGTGACAGCTATGCGCGTGGGACGCTTCATATTTCAAAATTGAAAGCCTGAATATTGGAACGTTTCTATACGGCACACATGTTTTGTGAACGCTAATTAAGAAGGAACAAAGGGAGATTCCTGTTGGGGCTGCCGTTTTATATAGTAACCTGAGTAAAACTAATAACAAGAATAGTTAAAGGGTTTGGGTTGTTTTGAAGGCACCTACATTAAAAATCACAGACCTCTCCATTCTTTGTAGGTGAAAAAACTAGCAAAATAGCATATATAGTCCCAGGGTCTTTTCAGATTACGGATCACCGCTTTAGTTATCGGTTCTGGCACATACATCACTCCAACACTAAGGAAGTCGTTTTTAACTGGTCTCAATCAGCTTTATTGAGGCACAAGTTACAGTACAGAAACAAACATAAACAAAAACCTTGGCTGTCCAGCCACTAGTTATACTGGTAGAGTCCCTCTCTACCGTGGCCTGGACCTAATGTCCAGCACCACCAGCACTGTACTTCCACCGTACAGTAAAGGCTTTTCTCAAACCTTGTGGGGGTAAGAGACTCTCTTCAGCACCTCTGTCGCTCCAAGCAGCTGACCATACCCCCAGATCACCTGCAGTACCAGACGTGTTATAGGCCTCCAGGAACCTGCCAAAAGCCTGTCCTGGAGCGTGGGAACAACCACCCACCCACCCAGTGTTATAGCTGTTCCAAAAAAGCCAGCCCATACATAGCCGCCTAGCAGCTATTCTAGCTGCTACTGTAAGTGTCAGTAACATATCATCACTGACCCAATATAGATGGCTTTTCCCCACCGAGACCAGGTCCTCGGTTGCACATCTGCAGCAGGTCTTCGGCTGCTCGTCCTCTTCAAAGTGGGGTGACAGTGAAGAAAAAAAAAAAAAAGCTTGGTTATTAGCTTATTCAAGATCTATAAAAAGAGAAAATCCTCACAGCACTCATTCAGGTAATAAAAAGAAAAACGTTTATTTCCACATGCTTGCAACCGACATTTCGGCTCCCTCACAGAGCTGTTTTCAAGTGACAAAAAGTGTTAATCCACCAAAGTATATAATGCAATCCATCAACAATCAATTAACTACAAATTTAAATAAACAGTGTTACAGAACATCATATTCAAAACTATAAAAAAAGTGTTACAAATGAGTTAATAATGAGTTAAGAGGCAATTTTATAAAAACTTAACATTACCATTATACATCAAACATGTGAAAAAGGAGTAAAATAGTGAATAAGAGGGCAGACAGTCACAGCACTTTCCAATTAACATCAGTCACCACCAGCTGTAAGAAATAAAATAAACAAATTCACTGGCATCCTCAACTTGCTATCACGCATGTCCAGACACAGGAACAAAGACCTACATTTTTGGAGACATGTCCTGTGGTCTGACGAAAATAAAATTGAACTGTTTGACCATAATGACCATCGTTAGGTTTGGAGGAAAAAGGGAGAAGCTTGGAAGCCTAAGAACACCATCCCAACTGTGAAACACAATGGTGGTAGCATCATGTTGTAAGGTTGTTTTGCTGCAGGAGGGACTGGTGCACTTCATAAAATAGATGTCATCAAAAGAAAAGAAGATTATGTGGCAATACTGAAGTATCAGCTCAAGACATCAGCCAGAAAGTTAAAGCTTGGGCGGAAATGGGTCTTTCAAATGGTCAATGACTTGAAGCATACTGCCAGACTGGTTATAAAGTGGCTTAAGGATAACCAGGTCAATCTTTTGGAATGGCCTTCACAAAGCCCTGATCTCAACCCTATTGAAAATTTATGGAGAAAGTTGAAAAGGCAGGTGTGAGCAAGGTGATCTACAAACATGGCTCATTTACACCAGTTCTGTTAGGAGGAATGGGCCAAAATTCCTACCAACTGTTGTGAGAAGCTTGTGGAAGGATATCCAAAACGTTTGACCCAAGTCATACAGTTTAAGGGAAATGCTACCAAATATTAATGAAATGTATGTAATGAAACTTTAGACTTTGCAGAAAATAATTAAAGCGCCTTAAAAATTTTTATCTCTCATTATTCTGGCATTTGGCAAATATAAATAATTTTGGTTCCTAATTGACCTAAAATAAGTAAGGTTTATTCAGATTTCATGTCAGATAGTGAGAAAAACATGCATATGTTTCTTTTTATATACTGTATGTAAACTTCTGGTTTCAACTGTATACAGTATCTTACAAAAGTGAATACACCGCTCACTTCTTTGTGAAGATTATATATTTTCTTGAAAGAACATTAAAGATGTGACACTTTGATTCAATGTGAAATAGTCAGTGTAAAGCTTTTATAACCATGTCAATTTTGTGTGTCCTCTTAATAACTCAACACACATCTATCAATGTCTAAATCGCTGGCAAGAAAATTCAGTATACCCTTAAGTTAAAATAAATAAATTGTACCCAATTTGTCATTTTCCCTCCTGTGTATCATGTGTCTCGTTAGTGTTGCAGCGTCTCAGGTGTGTCTGGGGAACAGGTGTGTTACTTTTGATATTATCAGTCTCACATTCTTTAATACTGAAAATACAACATGGTACCTCATGGCAAAGAACTGTCTGAGGATCTGAAAAAAAGAATTGTTGCTCTACATAAAGATTACCTAGGCTATAAGAAGATTGCCAGCACTCTGAAACTAAGCTACAGCATAGTGACCAAGACAATATAGTGGTTTAACAAGACCGCTTAGCCTAGCTGTGGTCGACCAAAAAAGTTGGAGTATTTGCGGTGTGTCATATCCAGAGACTGTCTTTTCAAAATAGACGTATGAGTGATGCCAGTGTTTCAATAGAGGTGAAGGGGTGGAGGTCAGCCTATCAGTGCTCAGTTGACTTGCACAAGAAAGCCAGAAAACAACTTGCTGAAGACAAGCAGACTGACATGGATTACTGAAACCAAGTACTGTCATCTAATGAGACCAAGATAAACTAATTTGGTGCAAATGGTGTCAAGCGTGTGTCGCAGCAACCAGGTGAGGAGTACAAAAACAAGTATGTTTTCCCTACAGTAAAGCATGGTGGTTGGAGTTTCATAGTTTGGGGCTGCATGAGTGCTGCTGGATGCAGGAAGCTACAGTTCATTAAGGAAACCATGAATGCCAACATGTACTGAAACATAGTGAAGCAGAGCATGGTCCCCTTTGAAAACCCAAACACACCTCCTATATGACCACTACCTTGCTAACGAAAATGAGGGTAAAGGTGCTGGACTAGTCATGCAAGTCTCCAGACTTAAACCCTACTGAGCATCTGTGGGGTATCCTCAAATGGAAGGTAGAGGAGTGCAAGGTCTCTAACATCCACCAGCTCTGTGATGTAATCATGGCGGAGTGGTAGAGGATTTAAGTGGCTGAAACCTGTAAATCTTTGGTGAACTCCATGCCCAAGAGAGTTAAGGCAGTGCTGGTAAATAATGGTGGCCATACAAAATATTAAAACTTTGGCACAATTTGTCCATTTTCACTTAGGGATGTTCACTTTTGGTGCCAGTAATTTAGACATTGATGGCTGTGTGTTGAGATATTTTGAGGGCACTCCAAATTTATACTGTTATACAAGCTGTACACTGACCACTTTACTCAGTGTCATATCTTCAGTGTCGTATTATAAAAAGATAATATATAATAAAATAATTACAAAATGTAAAAATTTTAGAATCTGGACAACTCTTACAATCCCCGCTTCCTAATAGGTGTACAGCAGTAATGATCTATGTAGAATTGCTCATTTTATAATATATCACCAATGCTATTAAAACAGATAATGGAGTTAAAGCTCAGTCTCTTATCAATAATATTCTTTGATTTTACCTCTATCTTTACATGCATAATGAAAGTGTTTGCTGTATTCTCTGTTGTCATAAATTGCACCACTCTAAGGGCCCAGGAGTTGGAGACTGCATTTAAAATGATGAAATTATATGTTTCAGAAAAGCATTTTCTTTAGGAGAAAGGAGGTGGCTCTGTCCTTTTTTGATTTTCTATTTCTTTGAAAACTGCAGAATTGCGCTGCGTGGAATATTTAAAATACCGCAATGTAATTTCTATTGTATATTTTGAGGTTGACCTTGCACAAGACCTTGCTTTGCAAGTAATAAATGCCAGAAAGATTATTATTTTGTGACCTTTTACCACAGAGGTTCTCTGTTTATAATTGGACATTGATCTGTATAAATATGTTCTGGCCTTTTTATAGGAGACATTTCACACGAGAACTACCCTTTTTAATTTTAAGCAGCAGCTTATTCTATACTACGTAAATGAAAGCTACATAGTTGAAAAAAGTCTTCATTTCAATAGATTAGAGAACATTATAGCTTTTACAGTGCCACAGAAAATAAATAAACCACTTAATCATGATTTTCATACAGCATAGCAGAAAGAGTGCTATTTGACCATAATCATGTCTAGTGCCACTCAGTGGGAAATTAAACATTTTAAAAGCATCTGATAGCCTCATTACACAGAATTTACGGTCATTTTTAGTACATTTGGCCACTTCAGAATACATTAAATACCCCCATCATTGTACGCTTGGTTCATAACCCATATTTTTACATTACCACCACTTCAGACTCTGCAAAGACAGGATCATATCAGTTAAACAGTATGCCAAATAAATCTAAGCCACTGGCTCTTTTCTTGCGAGAAACGGCAATTTCTCTGGCCGACTATAGCTGTCATCCTACAAGGCTCACCTTTTAGTCCTCAATACAAGGACAAACCTAGAAACAATGTACTGTATGAAAGAGCAAGAAAAGCGGTTCATTAGCTGAATTGATATCATGTTTTATTAGCAAAACAATACACAATATAATTGCTTATTCCAGTCAAAAGTGAAGTAAAAAAAACACTATTTACTATTTACAATGTAGCTAGATGCAACATGACTGCAAGCAGCACACAAAGAGGGGAATTATATGCTATTAAATACAATTCTTATCACAAAAGCATTTTCTCTGCTACCTATTTTTTTACATTAAATTTTGTGAAAAATGTCATTATTTAAAATGGCATTTCAATAAGTTAAAGAGCTTTATAAGACATAAATTATATTGCTGACTAGGTATATTGTATTTAGTATGTTCTCCAAATGAACATTTGATAGGCTTGAAAAGCTATGCTAACATATTGGGGAATTGGGGAATCTGTTTCTAAGATAGGGTAGCTGCAGATTTTTTTTAAGAGTATGAGTGTGTCCACACGCCATTTGCAAAATACCGGTCGGATTCAGTTTTAGAATCTGACCGGTATTTTGTCGTCTTGTGCATGTTTTTGAGGGTCGGTTCTGTCCGTGGGTTGTGGATTCGCCCTTTCCTCTCAACCATCGAAATGCATCTTTTCCACCTGAAAACCAGGCAGAAGCTTGTGCATGTTCTATTTTTTTTAGTTTTATTTTTGTCAGAACGCTGGCGGTGTAAAGAAAAGTCTGCCAGACTTTGCTAAGAACTCCATTTTTTTTTTGTGTATGTCTATAGGGTATTATGTCAGTATCAGACAATAGGAGACCTGCTGACATAATTTAATATTCTAGAGAGAATATATTAGTATATATATTCCTATGATATAAGTGTTTTTGCATAATAATTGATTATCATATCCATTACTGTCAGTTTACTTAGCTGGAATTTGAACTTTATGGTAGGATTTAACGAAGCTTGGATCTTATTAGACCAATTTATCTGAGAACAATGCAAGCGAATGACAGGTACGTAAACAAAGCACTTTCATAATTCCCAGAGGCCTAGTCGTCTTGTGTGCTTCACTTCAGATGATATCCTGCATCTTAAGGAAATGATCTCCGAGTGCCCTCTTTTTCATTACAATTTAAAAGTAGTATCTGACACCGCTACTGTTAGACTCGGATAATAACGCTGACACAAATGAACTTTGACTTATTGAATAACAGTCTTTCCTCTGCTTTTATTAGCACATTAAAGAACAAAAAACCTTTGGAAGCCAAACAACTGCACCTTACTCGATTTCTGAGCCGAAACAAAGAACAGTCAATAAAACTTGTGTTAAAAATTAGATTGACTTATACTAAACCTTTTAAATGACACCCTGATGCTCCCAATTATTGGCTGCCTGTGTTTAGCCAATAATATAAGTAACATGTAAAAAAAAAAACGGATGAACCAAGCTTTATTCTTTCACGCTTATTTCCAGTGGGATTGTGCCGAATGCTACATAAACTGTTTTTATGTTCACTACAAAAGATAGAATTAAATGAGGTTTCTCACTGGAGTAAAGGTCATGGGAGAAAGGACACAGCAGAATTATTATATGGAATTGGCTGCTGTTATTAGGCTGGTTATGGGATTATTTGTGGCTTAATTTGAAACTTTTACAATGCTGCATTTTATTTGGAAATGTCAAATATTTAAATATAAAAGGTTACGTTAAAAAGGAATGCATTTACTTTGTGGGAATGCTGCTCAAGACAAAAAGAAGGGGAAAAAATGATTTCCAATTTACAGCTGCATCTATGTGTAGGGTACGATAGGTTTGACTGAGAAATTGTGTCATTTTCCTGATGTGACAAGAACTCTCACTATGAGATGCTCAGTGCTGATGAATCATCAATTATAGTTAAACTTAGTTTTGCTTGATGTATCAGCTCCTTGAACTGCATAGCATGACAAGATAACACCTCATGCAAGATATTGATGACTCGGATTAAGAATTTATACAGAATCTCAGTGGAAGCGAGTGTCACGCTTATGGTTCAGTGTCTAACAGGGAATTAAGAGATTTGCATTTTGTAAAACATTATCCGGCAGAGAAATTTACTGCAACAAATGTTTCAATCAAGCTGCAAATATGAGTTATTAGGTCATGTAATTAATAGTAATCTGATGCAAATAGCCTTATGTTTAATAACAGGAAATAGACTTGATTTTCTTACAGCGGAACAATCAGTAGGTGTTGATCAAGTAACTGTCTACTGTATGATTAGTGCTAAAACCGAAGTGTAGGAAACATGGTGTGGCATGTGCCACCCATCGGGAAAGATTCACACTCCATAGAGAGTGAATGGATGGTGAGCCGTTGCTGTTGGACGGCATGTGGAAGTGAAAAGGAGTGGATCCCAGGATGCTACAGAATGGCAATGCCACAGGACCACCTTTTTTTTGCTATTTTACCCAACCTGGCCTCATTTAACCATAACTGGAACACCCCTTTGAATTTTAAGTATAATAAATAATTTAACATGTTAAAATTTTCTTTTTTTATATGAAAACTAATAATTCCATAGTGAAATTATTTAAAGTATTTTGTAGAAGTTATGTAACCATAGTTATAAAATAATAATAGTAATATAATATTAGGCCATGTTAACAGGAGTTCTGTGATGTATATCTAGCAAGTATGCTGTGAAAGCTCCCAATAAATTTGCCCATAGGGTAACATTAATCTGAAAGAGGCCAATAGACTCCCCTATTATAAGAATATCGAGTAAAAAAAAGTATATGTTAATTATTTATCTGTTTAACATATTATATACCATATATATAACATGTCACAGTGTATGATATCCATTGGAGGCGTCTTTTAAATGTGTACATACTTGCATACAAAAAAGGAGGCCATAAATGTCATGTTAACAGAGGGTAATATGGGTTTTTCACTGATAAAAGCTCTATGGAAATAGTCACGTGAGTGAAATTGTTAATTTACAGAAAGATTACTTTTTATCTTTAAAGGGAATGTGTCATCAAAAAATTAGTCATTGTTTAAGTCCCATTTTTATGTTAAACACATTTTTTAGGATTTATTTTTTTTAATTTTTCATATAACTTTCAATATTTGTAATAATTCTTAAGTCTTGCAGTTTTCACTTTGGCCACTAGGCCTTGTTTTCACTGCTTTGGCCTCGTTCACACGGCTTATTTGGGCACGGATTGGCGCCGTACTCCGCGCCGGATTTGCGCTGCAGTACGGTGTCAATCCGTCCCTGTCATTACGGTAATCCACAGCTCTCATAGAGAACAGTGGATTCCGTCGCAATACGCGCCGTGGATAATGCAAGTCTATGGGGCCGGGGAGCGGCGCCTCCGCCGCGCTCCGGCCCTGCCCCCGTCCCACCCCTTATTCACGGCGGATTTGTGAGCTCAATACGGCTCACAAATCCATCGGGAATAAGCCGTGTGAACACGGCCTTTAACAGCAGTCAGAGAGATGCTTTACAGTAGCTTCATGCACATGGAGACTTAAGACTGACTCAGTCCCATTCACTTCTAGTTAAGCTCTGTGACCTGTAAAGAAATCGGTGTGCAGGGAGGTGAAAGGGTGAACTGTGACTATCTCCTCTGGTGACTGGTGGATCCTGTGTTATCTATTCACACTGGTGTCTCCTTTCAGTTTGACCCTCTTTGTGCTCATAATGAGCAGACAACTAAGAATCTTTCTGTACAGAACAGGAAGTGTCAGACTATTATTAGGCTTAGTGGCTAAAGTGAAAACTGCAGGACTTAAGAGTTATTAAAAAATATTGAAAGTGACGTGGAAAATTAAAAAAATATATAATCAAAAATTCTTAAAAAATGTGTTGAACATAAAAATGTGAGTTAAACAGTAATTTTTGATGACACATTCCCTTTAAAGGAAGCCTGTTAGCAGTTTTGAGTCTTCAAAATTGCTAATCGCACTTGACAGAGGGGAGTAAATTAAGTTGCAGCCATGCAGTTTGCATGACCGAGAAGAACATGTTTTAAATGTTCCAGCCGCTGCTCCTAAAAGTGGCCAGGAGGCGGGAGTTTCTTTTTAAATTTCTAGAGCTCTTAGCATTGAGTGCAGTTCCTTCTAGCCACCAGATAAATAGCAACTCCAATCAAGATCATTCAAACAGGAGACCACAAGAACTGTCACTCGGAGAGTCAGGGCGATCAATTCTAGTTCAATATTCAGCACTCCCATAGAAATAATTGGTGAGAACTTTGCAAGTGCGGTCATCTTTCCTGTTTTCTGAGGATGGGTCATATCGAGCTGCAATCTGAATTTAGGAAAGATTTCACCAGATGGCAAAACCCCTTTAAGTGCTTATACTTAATTGTTTATTATTAGCACTAGTAATAGTAATAGTAGTAGTAGTAGTAGTAGTATTTTGGAGAGAGATCAGTAAAACAATTGACACCACCTTTGCAAAGTGGGCACTATATATGTATATGTGTAAGAAAGTGTTCATTTGAACATGTTACATCATTATTATTTTCAGATGAAGCTCAAACAAGTGAAATAATTATCATTCCCATCTAATCAGTACTTGCTTCATTTGATTGTTATTTCTGATTGGCTTCTATCTTCCATCAAACTTTTCGCTTTTAGGATACAGCAGCTGTAGTGGATGAAATACATTTCATGTAGTAAATGTATTAATTTATTAAATGGAATAATTGTGCTTGAATGGGTTTTATTTTGTTTTTATACACCAAGACTAAAATATATGAAAAATTAATGTCCTTTCTGTCTTGCCCATTTAGAGTGTCAAAAAAGTAACAACCCGCACATGAGTTTCAAATAACTTTTGTATTATTTATTTAATTTTTTATATATGCAAAATAATCAGATCCTCAAAAATTATCTCAAATATGACAGTTTGCCAAATAGGAGAAAAGCGACTTTCAATGAACGTTTTCGGTCGAATATAGACCTTTCTCAAATTTGTCGCTCAGTATAGTATGCAGGAAATTAGACTCCCCAAATGATTAGAAAAACCACCATCTGTCGGTTGGAGAGAAAAGGGAAGAACCGGCCGCAGCTCGGCAATAGGGAATAGATGCACAGTGAATAGATGACACAGTGAATCTCCTTATGACCCAGCACTGAGGTACCTTCTACTTGCAAGTGTGCCAAGCAACATATATTGTGGATGTGCCCATCTAGGGCCACATGCATGAATGTTCTGGGTCTAAAACTCACTTTGTCGCCCATAGCAACCAATCAAAGCGTCCCTTTCATTTTATATAGTGTTCTGGAAAAATGAGAGGGGCGCTCTGATTGGTTGCTATGGGCAGTTAGTTTTAGACCTTGACTGTTTTCATGTCGCCCTTAGTGTCATGAAACTTTCACTATGAATAGGATAAGAGTCCAATTTACAGTCACAATGTAGGGTCTAATATGTAACCATGTAGTAATGGGATTATTGTAATTAAGGTGTCACATCATGCAGTTTCCATATGTGAAGACATTCATTTGCCCGGCTTTGCTGAGAGAGCGACACAAAGTGTTATATGGACTTAGAGAAATTCTATGGGGGAATCCTTTCAGACTGATCATCCACTACACCCAGAACAGAAAACCCATTCTGCTTATTCTGTTGTGCTGTAAAAAGGCACTTTAGGTGGCATAAGGTCCTTTATGGACCATCATAGAACAACATATTGGGGGTCTTTTAAAATGGTTTTCTAATCAGGTTGTTATATAGAGCATGTTCATCACAGCCAGCTTCGGGCTCCCACTTCCTATTCAGTCTGTGGATGATTCTACAGCATGGATTGGCATATCAGCTGTGCTACTCCTAGCTGAGCATGTTAGAGAGACATTGGTGATGGAGGGGTTTTAACAGCAGGGCAGAAGGCTACAGAGCTTTAAAGGGTTAAAGCCTGTCAGTAACATAGATAAGCAAGCTCCTGTGTTGCTGATGAGAAACGGCAAGGACTGATCTCACAATCCCAACCAGAACTACTAGAGCAGAGAGAAGTGGTTAATAACCTAGAGAAGTTTGTGTAAAATAACATGTTCTAACTCTGAAATGAAGCAAAGTAAGAACAGTAATGTATTTGGTAATAGCCTTTATTTACCCTTGTCTACATGTTTAAAGCTAATCAATGTGGTAAAAATACTACTTTAAGGGTTACATATGCTCCATTTCCCTGTATGTATTGGTGCCTGGTGTATGAGTATGTAGCATAGAAGAATGGAAAGTAATATTTGTTTTTCATTGATATAGCAACAAATAGAGAAGCTTCTAGTACCAAGTGACTACATCCTGTGTTTAGACTGCAAGACAGATTTTAGCAGTAATAATAAGAATGTTGTGTATTGTTTTCCTTTTTTAATATAAAATCAAGCAAAATTATTATCTATGGTATGAAATTTGTGTGAATGCTGTTGTAACATAAAAAAACACTAATATTTTATTTTCTAAGTTAGGGCAACAGATCAATGCAAGAATTACATAGTTACATTGCACCTTAAATGATTTCCTATGAGAAAAAAATGTGATTGACCTTAAGACCATGGCAAAAAAATCTACCTTGGCCATTTCTTTTAGGATGCTCACAAGGTACACTCTTTTACACAGGTAAACTCACAGTGATGCTGCAATCTTCTTATACGATGTTGACTTGTATAGGAATTACCTAACTCTTTGCCTCTGATCAGTCTTAATCTTATGTGTTATATTGCAGGTCTGTGATGTAAACTAGTGCTACACTTTGAGACTTTTTGGATTCAGGATGAATATTTATTGTACTTTTGTTTAAAAATAAATAAATAATTGAAATCCCATTTTATGCAGAGAAGCAGATGGATTACACAAGTAGATGAACTGCACAGTTTTCATATCCTGTGAAACAATTCTGGTCTTTGATCCCCAAATAATGTTTACATTGTGAGAATATATTAAAGCATAACATTAATCCCTAAACTCTAGTACGTCAACACTTGTTTTCAACAAAGCACTATGAAATTATTTATATTATTACACCACCAGAACTCTGATCTAAAATAAACGGGAGATTTTTGAAAAATTCCAGCAATCCAGAAAATGTAATAGTGCAAGAAAAGTATATTAGAACACAGTTTACAATATACAGCGTCTGCACACCTAATTAAGTTGGAGCTAAAAACAATACACAAAGGAGGGTTCCCTTGTTGCTGGTTGAAAGGAATTTTAATAGAACATTAATATAAGTTAAGATATTTCAACATTTTTATTAAAAATGTACTTATTTATTTTAATCTCTATAATGTGAATATACACAGTTGAGTCACATTATTGTGAACACGCCCTACTTCTGACATCGACAGCACGTAGCTCATGAAGGAAGTCAAATGTCCCGAGCTGGCTTGATAGGTACACCCTGCAGCTATTGCTGGAAGAATACAAGTTAATGGTGGCAGCATTATAGTCTAGGGAATGTTTTTGTGGCATTCTCTGGGCCAGCTCATCTATGTGGAAGGCACTCTTAACCAATTTGGGTATAAATCCATCCTTGCAGATCACATACACACATACATGGTGACTGATTTCTCTGGGGTAGGTGGGATCTTCCAACAAGATAATGCAACATGGCACACAGCTAGAAATGTATGACATTGGTTAGAAATCCAAGACTTCCAAGTAGTACCCTAGTCCCAGACTTGAACCCAATTGATCATCTGTGGGACCACCTTAGTTGTGTTGGCTCTGTGGTTCCTTTCTCAGCAGCTCTGGGATGCACTGCAGACAGAGTAGCTCCTGTGGCAACCGACCAGGAACTTTTGAGGCCGTTTAGCTGCTGTCTGTGCTGTGTGGTCATAATAATATGACTCAACTATTTATATTATAGACACATGATTGTGGCATGAATGTTATCTCAAAGCAATCTTTTTTGCACTTTCAGATCCGTGTTGTAAAACTCTGGAGCGGTGTAATGGAAAGACTGTGTGTAAGACTGTCTGCACTGGTAAGAATCAGTTTCATTATTTTTGTATGTAAAAATATGTCCTCTCCTACTGTAATATTATACAATGTCCTAATATACTTTATATAGTACTCTGTATTCAAATGGGTTGGCGAATATTTAACTGACTATATACAATTTGATTGTGGTTGCAGTAAGTGAATATCTAAGCCTAAAGGTTATTAGGCCAAAAATAAATTCAGTTTTGCTGCATGTCACTTATGGGGCTTTGCCAAAGGTAAACAGTTCTCCATAAAGGGAAATATTCCAACTATGCAAAATGAATACATTCAATCTGATGTCATCTATTTCTAATATAATACTGCAAACCAGCTTTGACAGGACTGCTCATTTTGAAATCCACAAAATTAGAATACATTTAAATTCACCCATAATAACTGTGCTCTAACTCTATCATAATGGCAAATTCATTTAGTGGATATAGCAATCATGTTTTAATTCTCTCCATAAAATTGAGACCGCTTTCTTCTTTATTGCATGAACATGCAGGTCATTTCAAAAACTTCAGCAGCATAACAAGTGGAGTGAATTTCTTAAATTAAAAATACTTAAACGTTACTCTTTTATTATATACTGGAGACTGTCTATTATTTTAAAAGTTTTTTTTCGCCAAAATGTCAGATGGGTGGGGCAGTAACTTTACCCATTTCTGACGGAGTCACACTTGTACAGTGATTCTCTATTATAGACAGAGTGATAGGGAAACTGCAGTGTGAGTGAAGTCCGCTATTCTCATACATCTTATTGATTTTAACAGAGGGTGAGTGCGTATCTTGTAGGTATTAGTACTTGACAACATTACTCATAAGATGTGAGGATTTCAGCGATAGACCTCTAGCTATCTGACTTTAATGGCATACAACAAAATTGTGTCAGTATTCTTGCCTCATTCTCACCTAAGTGTGAGAAAATTGAAAGAAAATTCTACAAAACCTGAAAAAGAAAACTGAGTAAAGATAACTGAGATGTTGATATTCAAGTACCAGTACAAGTCAGAGTTATATACTTTTCTCTTGAGAGTTCAATTATCCACCTTCACTATTGGTGCAACTACAGTAAGTCTTATATACTTTTCCAATCATGCATTTTCACCACCAATACAAGTAAATGTTACATACTTTACATTAGAGAGTCCATTATCCATATTCATTACCAGTACGAGTAAGTGTTATATGCTTTGCTTTTGAGAGTCCAATTATCCATATTCAATACCAGAGCAAGTGAGTGTTTTATACTTTTTTTTAATTTAGGGTCCATGTATTCATATTCACGATCAGTATTAATGTGTAATATACTTTTTTATTGAGGGTCCATTTATTCATATTCACTATCAGTATTAGTGAGTGTTATATACTTTTCTATTGAGAATCCAATTATCTGTATTCACTACCAGAGCAAGTGAGTGTTATATACTTCTTTTTAAAAGTCCATTTATTCATATTCACTACCAGTAGAATTGAGTGTTATATACTTTTCTACAGAGACTCCAATTATCCATATTCACTACCATAACAAGAGTGTACTATTCTTTTCTATTGAGGATCCTGTAAAGTAAAATATCTGATAATTCAGTCCCATTAATTGCACTGTTTTAGGAAACTGTGGTGTCAGCATTTCTTTAATTTAATTTACAGTACTTTTATTATTGGAATCACTTACCATTATGAGTAGGAGAAATCTGTCATGTAGGTAAGCATCAAGAAAATAAAATTCTCTCACCATTGTCTATCTACAGAATACAGATTGCTACAGTACTTAGACAAAAAAAAAAAAAATTGCTCCAGCTGGCACAGGCTGTTGTAAAGCAGCTGGCTTATCCTTTATGACTTTAAGTCCATGCAGCTCCATACTAAAAAAAACAAATACTGTGTGCTGTTCTATATAGTAGTACCTACAATGCCTTGCAAAAGTATACAGCCCCCTTGAGCTTTTCAACCTTTTCAGGCTTCACACATAAAGATATAAAATTGTAATTTTTTTGTGAAGAATCAACAACAAGTAGGACACAATTGTGAAGTGGAGTGAAATTTATTGGATATTTTAAACTTTTGTGAAAACTAAAAAACTAAAGTGGGGCGTGCAAAATTATTCGGCCCCCCTTAAGTTAATACTTTGTAGCACCACCTTTTGCTGCAATTACAGCTGCAACTCGCTTGGGGTATGTCTGTATCAGTTTTGAACATCGAGAGACTGAAACTCTTGCCCATTCTTCCTTGGAAAACAGCCGGAGCTCAGTGAGGTTGGATGGAGAGCGTTTGTGAACAGCAGTTTCAGCTCTTTCCACAGATTCTCGATTGGATTCAGGTCTGGACTTTGACTTGGCCATTCTAACACCTGGATACGTTTATTTGTGAACCATTCCATTACAAAACGTACTAAGGCTGTGCACATCTAAAATATACTCTGAAAAACGCAAGCATAGGTGCACACTGAAAAGGCAATAGCATACATCTAACACAAATATCAGTGGCACACTAAAGACTAAGTAAAACCACAAGGTATATAGGAATATTGGAAATGCATTAATGCTAAGGAAAATATGAAAAACCTGGGACTCTTAGTTTACAGTATTTGATCAAAGATTGTATTAAGCTCACCTCCCAAAACGTCAAGGGGATCCCAGAGCAGGTGAGTCCCTACACTAAACATGTTACCTCACTAGGCGTCAATCCTGTAAACTAAGAGTCCCAGGTTTTTCATATTTTCCTTAGCAGTAATGCATTTCCAATATTCCTATATACCTTGAGGTTTTACTTAGTCTTTAGTGTGCCACTGATATTTGTGAACCATTCCATTGTAGATTTTGCTTTATGTTTAGGATCATTGTCTTGTTGGAAGATAGATCTCCGTCTCAGACTCAGGTCTTTTGCAGACTCCAACAGGTTTTCTTCTAGAATTGTCCTGTATTTGGCTCCATCCATTTTTCCATCAATTTTAACCATTTTCCCTGTCCCTGCTGAAGAAAAGCAGGCCCAAGAAATGATGCTACCACCACCATGCTTAACAGTGAGGATGGTGTGTTCAGGGTGATGAGCTGTGTTGCTTTTATGCCAAACATATCGTTTTGCATTGTGGCCAAAAAGATCGCTTTTGTTTTATTCTGAACAGAGCACCTTCTTCCACATGTTTGGTGTCTTGCAGGTGGCTCGTGGCAAACTTTAAATGAGACTTTTTATGGATATCTGTGAGAAATGGCTTTCTTCTTGCCACTCTTTCATAAAGGCCAAATGTGTGCAGTGTACAACTGATTGTTGTCCTATGGACAGACTCTCCCACCTCAGCTGTAGATCTCTGCAGTTCATCCAGAGTGGAGTGTTCCCTGGTCTCCATGATGCTTTCTATGCTTTCAACAGAACCCTGAGACTATCACAGAGCAGGTGCATTTATACGGAGACTTGATTACACACAGGTGGATAATATTTATCATCAGTCATTTAGGACAACATTGGAAGGTAAAGGGGCCGAATAATATTGCACGCCCCACTTTTCAGTTTTTTAATGTTTACGAAAGTTTAAAATATCCAATAAATTTCGTTCCACTTCACAATTGTGTCCCACTTGTTGATTCTTCACAAAAAAAAATAATATCTTATTTCATATCTTTATGTTTGAAGCCTGAAACGTAGCAAAAGGTTGAAAAGTTCAAGGGGGCCGTATAGTTTTGCAAGGCACTGTATATACAGTGCTGTATTGTGAAAATATACTAACCTAGAAGAAGTGCTTCTAATGTAGTATTGATTTAAATGATGATTATACAGCCTCCTAACTAACACAGTAAACACATTAAAAAGGAAAGATCATGACCAGAAACTGAATACATGGCAACTGAAAATAACAGCTTATTGTGTTTCTTTCCTAACAGTTGCTTTTTGGCATCTTTTTTGCTGTACGGTATAATTATGGCTTCCCTAATGCCTTGTATCGGCTGTACCCTAGATCCATCATGGCTTAATCCTAATTTATACCAAATTGAGCTAAACATGCGGTTCTTTCAGTAAAAGCTTTCTATGATGAGAGTCATTTTGCAGAGCCGTTACAGAGTTCACACCATGCATCCTACACATGTACCATACTTACCAATGTATGTGAAAAAGCCCAGCCCTTATTACGATTATTAAATAAGAACAAAACTACGAGGGTTATTCAGCTCATGTGTAGTTAGTGTTTGACTAATGATTGCTACATTATACATCTGAAAAGATTAAAGGAGAAAGAACAATAATTATCAAATAACATTAAGAGTAAGTAGGCCTGGAGGAAAATTAACATGTAGTTAATTTTACATTAAGTGCTAATCTATGAACTTTTCTACTGAGGTAAAATGTATTATTATTCTACACATTAGTGACTACAGCTAAGTGTTTTATGGCTTTAATATATGTTCTGAGGAAGACAGCTGCTGCCTATAAACAAATCTTTTTGTTTTTGTCTGTCTGCATAGAAAACCTTGTTGTTGTCTTCTAGAATCAGATATGTGCTTATGCTCTGTTGAGTAGCTGCGGGATATTGATTATTCTATGTAGTCATAGCTTTCGAAGTTCATTATTTGTTGAAGGACTGGGGATGAGTACATGTCACGGTGAAGTCAGTTGTACTGTCTGTTATGCTTTTAATATTGTCTATTTATAGGAAAGTTTTTGTTTTCACCTGAAATGACTTTTAAACAAATTTTCAATTAACTTTTGACATTCAATGTGACCTGACTTTCTGTTTTGCATAGAGCTTTATATAAAAAGGAAAGCTTGTGTTTGGAGAGATTTTTTGCAATGACTTTTGAAGATTTTTTTTTTTTTTATTTTCCCAGGTAACCAAAAAAATAATTTTAGTCATGTGTGAGATAAGATAATACGGTTTTGGTAAAGAAGAAAATGCATCACAGAATACACAGACTCTATTTGCTTCAATTGTTTTTTAGATTATCGTCGTTCTAAGGTTGTGAAAGGAAGTCTGTCAGGAGATTTATGCTACCCGAACAACGGGTAGTGTGAAATCCCGACAGGCTCCCTCCTAACAACTGTCTATGTTTAACTCTGAAACACTGGTTTAAAAATGAGCTGGTGCATCTGGTAAAGCTCAATCTAGGTGGTCCCTGTTGGTTTCACTCTGTATAATTGACAGGTTTCTCCATATATGCACAAATAGGGAGAGAGCTAACAGAAAATAATGAAGCCTTTCACACTGTACCAATATTATTTAGTCTGCCATTAGCTCTGACTTAAAGCAATGGCATACAGAATAGCTATAATAGTGCAGATAATGCACCAAGATATTATAGCACATAAAGTTAAAGGGGTTGTCCACCTGGCAAAAAAGTTATATTTAAATGAGGCCATGAGAAAAAAAGCTACTTCTCTACATATCCCCTGCTACTGCTCGTCCAACGCTCTCCCATGATTCACTCCGTTTGGGATCTCGTAATGACAGGCAGGAAAGGGCTTGAGCTCCATTCACTTACAATAATGCACAAGCCTCTCCTGTGGCGAGGGATGGATAAGTAAGTGTTGTTTTTTTTTCTTTTTTCAAATATAATTTAAATATTAGAGAAAACAGCTTCAAATTAACTTTTTTCAATACTTTCCAATGGCTATTATTGTGATCTATGAACAGATAACACAAAAAGCCATGATGTCACCATCAAGTTAAACTTTGTTACATCTGTAACATTAGTGATTGCAAAGGTAGACATCCCCATTGACATTAATATCTTGGGGTTCCATTCCTATCTAGATGAGGAAAAAAACTGCATTAAGGTGGTGTAAAGGTACAATGATTTATTCCTAAATCACAATGATGTAACCATACTAAGTGGAGCTATTTCAATGTAGTAATATTTAAAGTCATTCTGCATAAAATGTTATCAGTCATATGGTAAATTGAACTAATGAAGGGACAAATGACAGTATGACAGAAAAATTGGAGGAGTATCTGAGTCCTTGCAAATATTTAGAACCAGAAGTCCAAGAGATGCCAACTTCTACTTATTTGGTCCTCACCTAATTCTAATCTCAGAAACCGATTACATGTTTGCTTAGAGTGATTTGTGCCCCTCATATGGTTAGATTCATTTAAGCATTTTTTTGTGTGTAGTCAAGGAGAAACAAATATGGAATTTAGTTTGGGTTCTTGCTACTTATTATACAAATTCTGCTAATCTCCTAAATTTAAAAGTATTTGCCATTCTTTGCAACACTCTGGGAGGGGTATGTCATTTCTAGGTACTCTTAGTTCAATTTACTATACAACTAACTAAAATATCTGTTAATGTTATGCAAACAGACTGTTTAGCCATATACCATACCTAAAAAACATACCTAAAAATTCCTGCCCTATAAGTCAAACTCTATGATTGTTCTCTATTTTTATTTCAGTTTTCCGTGCAGCACTTTAAGGGTGCTTTCACACTGTGCTTTTTTTTTTTTTATTTTTTTTTTGTGCGCTTTTTTTCACAAATGCACAGCATTAACTATTGTGCATTTCTGCAAAAAAATGCACCAAAACGCTCTGTGTCAAAGCACCCTAAATCAGATTTTATGCTTTGTAGGTATGTCATTGTGTATATTGCACACCTCTGTTTACCTTTTAGATACTGATTTACACCTTTTTGAAATGTATAAGGTCAATCCCAAATTATTGGTTGTGTATTTATGTGCCAATATGGGTTGTTTAATATTTTGCTCAAAAAATTCTAAGACTTCAAAAGAAAAGATATAATGACTTAATTTACACAGTTATAAAGTTTGTACAGCTCAAAAATAACAGTTGTCCGTCCAGTTCAGCCTATTGTGCTATAGTGTTTATCCAGAAGAAGGCAAAACCCCCCCCATGAGGAAAATCAAATTGTCCTCATTTTAGAGGAGACAATTGCTTCCCAACTCCAATATGGCAATCAGATTAAATCCCTGGATCAACAACTCTTCTCCAGAATCTTAGTCACTATAACTTGTTGTATCATCATGCTCTAGAAATGCATCCACACTCGTTTTGAACTCTGTTAGTGAATTTGCCTTGACAAGTTCTTCTGGCATAGAGTTCCACAGTCTCACTGCTCTTACAGTAAAGAATCCCTTTCTATGTAAAACCCTTCTTTCCTCTAGACGTAGAGGATGCCTCCTTGTTCTCGATACAGTCCTGGGTATGAATACATCTCGGAAGAGATCTCAGTATTGACCCTATTTTGCCACTTGCTTTAAGTGTAGGGCCCAAGAAACCCAATTTACGCCACTAAATTAAGAATTCTTAGATTACAATGGATCACTTGGCTTACAGAAGCTTAATATACCCACAGTTGATACAAATTTGGATTACAGCTCCTATAGCTGTATATCATGCCAATTATGAAAAAATATATTAAAAATCTGTAGAATACCTCTCTCTTCTAACTCACTATTGTAATTAATGCCAATATTATGGCAGATAAAAGGGAGACCTACATAAAAATAAAAAAAATACTTAAGAGGTACAACCGATTGTTCAAATGAATAGTGTTTTTTGCAAGTATTTTAACCCCTAAACGACCGCCCACCAACTAAAGACAGCGGGTAGTGTTACTACAGTGACGTCTAGAAACGTTCCTGCAGAAAGAGGGGTTTTGCGGCTCACAGCGCTGCAGCTATACTAGGAATAGAGCTGTACTTAATAGCTCTATTCCTAGAGCAGTCTCTATAAGCAATGGGAAGTGGAGGAAACCTCTGATCCCCGGCATTTAACCCTTTGATTGCCGCGGACTTCGGGATAATCAAAGGGCTGGGTGATCGGGGCTCTTGGTGACTGCTGGTGACCCAATGGAGCCCTGGGCAGGTCTGTCCAGTCAGCCCTGAGGACTTAGAGTAGCCCCAGGGCTGGCGGTAGTGGCAAGTCGGCAGTCCGGGCACAATGTGACTGCTGCCTGTGTCAGTATGACACAGATTGTAATGTGTTGGCATTAGAGATGGGCGAATCGATTCTAACGAAGTGGAATTCGTTTAGAATTCAGGAAAACTTCGGTTCGGAACGAAGTCGAACTTTGGGGTACTTCGGGTGAACGAAGTGTGCTTTTGATTGATAAATGGCTGCGAGCACATGGCACTACATGGGGCAAAGCACTCTGGGAGGAAGAAGGGCATAGCCTGCATGACATGTGCAGAGGTGAAGCCAATCAGAGACCGGCAGGATTCTGTGACGTCACCGCACATATAAGTCCGGTGCGCGACGCCGGAGCTCACACTCCTCTCACTGTGCTCATCAGGGAAGGTGCTGCCGCGGCTGATAGCTCTACTGAAGAATTGATTTTATATATAGCGATTTCTGTGGGGTGTCTCAGCTTGTCTCAGAGACTGTTCTCTTAATGTTCTATTTCTAATTTTTTGGGGTATTGGATCTGAAATCCAGTGTGCGTCCACTGCAGCTGCATATACATTCAATATCCAAGTGGGATCTAAGCCAGTTCCTGTTGTATTCATTTAAAGAAACAGCGTTTTTACAATACAAATACCACTTCATTTTGTGCTGCTCAATTCTATTGCGCAATTTACATCCAGGGGTTAATTAAGCGTTGTTTTGCTGGTGTGCTGACCCCAAGAAACCGTCTTTTTCAACGCCAAAATATATAAATTTTTCCTGTAGCCTAATTCACAAGCAAAGGTTAATTACAACTGTATCTCTTGTTGTGTGGTGTAGAAAACACGCAATTGTAACACGCTACAAAGCTACTATTTTGTGGGGCTCAATTCTTTGGCGCAATTTACATCCAGGGGTTAATTAAGCATTGTTTTGCTGGTGTGCTGACCCCAAGAAACCGTCTTTTTCAACGCCAAAATATATAAATTTTTCCTGTAGCCTAATTCACAAGCAAAGGTTAATTACAACTGTATCTCTTGTTGTGTGGCGTAGAAAACACGCAATTGTAACACGCTACAAAGCTACTAGTTTGTGCGGCTCAATTCTTTGGCGCAATTTACATCCAGCGGTTAATTAAGCGTTGTTTTGCTGGTGTGCTGACAAAAATAAACCGTCTTTTTCAACGCCAAAATATATACATTTTTCCTGTAGCCTAATTCATGTCCGAAGGTTAATTAAGCCTGTTTGTGCTTTTACATTTAGTAAAACACACAGTGTTTTTAAACGACACATACAAGTAAATTTTTCCTGGCCATTTGTGGAGCGCAATTTATATCCAAGGTTACCCAAGCTTGTTACTGGTTCATTTGGAGTCAAAAACAGGGTGTATATTTATCATATACAGATATCATCATCAAACAGTGTCTGTACATTTTAGAACAAACAGTATGTCAGACAGAGAGGTGGCAGGCTCTGCACCTGCGAGTGGCAGTGGCACAAACATTCCTGGAACAGGCCCAGGTCGCAGCACAGCAAGGGGACGTCGCAGCAGGGGTCACTCGGTGAGGCCACAACTGTCGCTGTCATCTAGCGGCTGTGTGTTGTTCAGCAACCCAAGGGTTCTTGATTGGTTGACTAGGTCATCCTCTTCCTCCCAGATGACATCTGACAACCCCAGCCAAGAGTCGGTGGGAACCTCAGACACAACCATTAGTTGGCATGGCCCGGGAGCGGGTCAGCGGCCCTCAACCTGTCCTCACCCCGCCTCTGTCCCACCCGGTTCCCTTAGCCAGAGATCTACTATGTTGGTCTGGCTCAGCGCCACTATATAGCGAGGATGAACAATTTGAGGAGGCAGTCAGCAGCTACTTGGCAGTGAAGAAATGGGGCCAATATCGCCTGCTTCTTGCAGTAGGCGGCAAAGTATAGATGTAGAGAGTGGCATGGGAGGTCATGTTGTGAGAGGTCAGCCTCGGCATACCAAGACCGGTGATGAAGACCGCAGTGACGATGAAACACAAATAGATGATGATGTAGCCGACCGCACTTGGGAGCCGGGTGAGCAAGGCTTCATCATCGTCAGGAGAAGAGGGCGTCAGCTTGCGCGTCAGGCAGCAGCGCAGCCAACAAGTGGGTCGTGTGGCCGTGAGTCAGCAGGATAGCAGTAGTGTGAGGTCGGGAGTCAAGCGGCCACGGGGTAAAAAACCCGCTTCGCAGGTCCAAGAAAGTAGCAGCACAGGCGCTCAGCAGGCAGCGGCGGCGTATCACTCAGTGCGGAGCGTTGGCGGTAAAATCCGATAACTCGGCGGTGTGGCAGGTCTTTGCTGAGACACCGGAGGAGCCGAATATGGTAAAATGTAGAATCTGTGGGCAGAAAAGTGAAGCGTGGCCAGGGAGCTAACGTTGGCACCACGGCCCTGCCTCAACACATGCAGCGTCACCATCCGGGGGCCTGGGAGAGACGTGGCTCAGATGTGGGGGGTCCATCCTGCCGCCGCAGCAACAGCAGCGCGCCCAGTGGAAACCATGCCATTGCAGCCAGTCAAGGCTCCACCACCTCTGCAGAAGGGAGCTGTTTCTCTTTGACATCTCTCCCGGTCCAGATGCTCCCTGCTCCCCCTACACATTGCGCCAGGAGTCGTTCAGCGAGGCGATTGCAAAGAGACAACAGTATGCGTCCAACCATCCTAAGGTGCAGCAGCTGACCGTGCTCCTGTCCAAGTTGTTGGTACTGCAGTCCCTCCCCTTCCAAATGGTGGACTCTGCACCGTTCAGAGAACTAATGGCTTGTGCCAAGCCAAGATGGAGAGTTCCAAGCCATAATTTCTTTTCCAAAAAGGCAGTACCACACTTCATAAATATTAGAACAGAAGGTGGGTCAGTCCTTGAGCTTATCGTTTGTTCCAAGGTGCACGGCAGCGCGGACGTCTGGAGCTGTAACTACGGTCAGGGCCATACATGCCCCTTTACGGCCCACGGGGTGAATGTGCTTCCAGCCCCGGCACACCAACAACTTGGACGGGAGACCCGCTTTCTCCTCCACGTTGTCAAACTGCTGCACCTGCGCCAATGTCCGCCTCCTCCTCCTCCACCACCACCATCTCAGCCTCCACAAGTACTGCTCCATCATACCCAGTGTAGGGGGCACAGCGGTGTCACCCCAGTTCAAACACCGGGCCCTTCCCTCGGCGAACGAAGTCACACAGGGGGGGGAACTGCTCCGCGTCATGCAGCAAGAAATCGATGTGTGGCTTTTCTCCGCGCCAACTGCAAATGCAAATCGGAACCATGGTGACGGACAATGGGAGGAACATGGTGTCCGCGCTCGCCCGAGGAGGGATGGTCCATGCGCCCTGCATGGCGCACGTTTTCAATCTGGTTGTGAAAAAGGTTCCTGAAGTCTTCCACCGATCTTTTAGAACATTCTGAAAATGGCCAGGAAACTGTGCATGCACTTTATCCATTCGTACAAAGCCAGGAAAACCCTCCTCGAGTTGGAGCGCAGAACGGCCCTCCCCCAACACACTCTGATATGCGATGTTTCCAAACCCCTGGAATTCCAGCCTGCACATGTTGGAACCCGACTGTATGAACAGAGAAAAGCCATTAACGATTTTTTGATGATTTCCCGGCAGACAGAAGTACTCCCCTGTTTAACTTGGATGTCAGCCAGTGGCAGCTCATGCGTGGCACCTGCCGTTTGTTGAGGCCATTCGAGGAGGCGACGTTATTTGTCAGTCGCCAGGACTACGGGATGAATAAAAGTCATTCCACTGCTTCATTCCTGGAACAGATGCTGAAAAATCTGTCTGGGCAGGGGACTGGAGACGTGGCGACTGATGCCACACATCTGCTGCCAGTTTCTCCATCTGCCTACCACCATCTTTACCAGGGACTGGTATTGCCACCCACCTCAACACTCTGTCATTGTGCCACTCTATACCTCATGCTGCTCTGCTGTTGCCGTGACATCCACACTGTGTCATTGTGCCACTCTGACCTCATGCTGCTGCTGTGGCTGCTGCCATGTCCTCCACACTGTGTCATTGTGCCACTGCCTGACCTCATGCTGCTGCCGTGCCTCCCCCCTCCAGTCATTGTGCCATTCTGTGGCTTCCTCCTGTTTTGCCACCTCCAGAATGTCATTGTGCCACTGCCTGATCTCATACTGCTGCCGCCGTGACCTCCACAATGTGTGATTGTGCAACTCTGTGGCCTAATACTGTTTTGCCTCTCCAGAATGTCATTGTGCCACTGCCTAAATCTCATACTGCTGCCGCCGTGACCTCCACACTGTGTGATTGTGCCACTCTGTGGCCTAATACTGTTTTGCCGCCTCCAGAATGTCATTGTCCCACTGGCCTGATCTTATACTGTTGCCGCCGTGACCTCCATACTGTGTGATTGTGCCACTCTGTGGCCTAATACTGTTTTCCCGCCTCCAGAATGTCATTGTGCCACTGCCTGATCTCATGCTGCTGCTGTCGTGACCTCCACACTGTATCATTGTGCCACTCTGTGGCCTAATACTGTTTTGCCGCCTCCAGAATGTCATTGTGCCACTGCCTGACCTCAACTGCTGCCGAGGAAGTGACCTCCACACTGTGTGATTGTGCCACTCTGTGGCCTAATACTGTTTTGCCCCCTCCAGAATGTCTTTGTGCCACTGCCTGATCTCTTACTGCTGCCGCCGTGACCTCCACACTGTGTGATTGTGCCACTCTGTGGCCTAATACTGTTTTGCCACCTCCAGAATGTCATTGTGCCACTGCCTGATCTCATGCTGCAGCAGTCGTGACCTCCACACTGTGTGATTGTGCCATTCTGTGGCTTCCTCCTGTTTTGCCACCTCCAGAATCTCATTGTGGCCACTGCCTGACCTCAAAACTGCTGCCGCCGTGACCTCCGTCCCCCAGTCATTGTGCACTCTGTGGTTCCTCCGTGTTTTGCCACCTCCAGAATGTCATTGTGCCACTGCCTGACCTCATGCTGCTGTGGCTGCCGCCGTCACCTCCACACTCTGTCACTAATGCTGCCACCTGAGCTCTCAGCTTGTTTTTTTCCAGCTTTCGCTGGCATGACTTTATCAGGCTACATTCCCGCTGAGTTTTTTGGTCAGTTTTTGCCCCTGTAAGTGCCCAGGGAATTTTATAGTGAAAGCGATTCTAAGAGCGGCGGCAATCATATTGCGTGTCAACAAAACACAACATTGTATGAAGACCAAACCAAGCTCCCTCTGCATAAATTTAAGCATGGCAAAAAACGTTCTACAGCACCCTGCAGGCTCTGTGCAGCCTGGAAATAGCTGCTTTTTAACGCGATTCGTGCAGAAGTAATTCAGAACGAAACGAATTTTGTCGGAAAATTCGGCGATGTGACTGAATCGAATTTTTGAGAAATTTGCCCATCTCTAGTTGGCATATATGAATATGCTAATACATTACTAAAGTGTTAAATAGTTATCCCTTAATGGGATAAAAAAAAGTAAAAAAAAAACATAAGTGTAGAAAAAAATAAAATTAAAAAAATAAAAATAAATATTTAATAGAAAATATTTTGCAAGCATTACACAAAAAAAACTAAACATGTTAGGTATCTACATGGCCGTAATAACCAGTACAATTCATCTAACAGGTTTTATAGTGTGAAATGTGAATGGTGTAAAAAAAAAATAATTCAAAAATAAATACAGAAAAAAATCATACAGTAATTTATTTGTAAACTTAAACTACACCCCCAAAAATACAACTTCTCCCACATAAAATAAGTCCTCGTATAACTGCGTCACTTAAAAAATCAAAAAGTTGTGACTGTTGAAATGCAGGGAGGCAGAAACTAAAAAAATGATTTGGTCATTAAGGCCTGGGGCTTAAGGGGATACATTGAGAAAAGTAGTGTGTTGTGGAGCGCTTATTCTGGTTCCAGCTTTATTCTGTATTTAGTCTGCCGTTCTTCTTTTTTTTTTTTTTTTTTTTTTTTAATGATAAGAGCAAAAAAATAAAGGTAAATAATGGTGAAACATAAAAACATCTTTATGACTGAATCTTTATGTAAAACAGTGTCTGAAACTACATATCCTTGTTGTAACAAAAGAACTTTAGTGCACAGCGCTGGAAATTTCTTGTTTCTATGGCAACCTTTAAACTGAACAACAGATTTGTATGGGTGTTTGCTTGTACACAATTGTTTTCTGAATATGGGCGTATATTAGAACGTAGTGCCATCAGCAGTCATATTTAAAGCAGCTTTACTGCTACCACCAAGCATAAAAATGGAATTGCACACTATTTAAAATACATTTAATTTCTCCAACAGAATGTTCTACTGCTAATGAACTTGCTCCATAAACTTCATATAGAGGTGAAAAATGTTTGGTAGCATTTGCATACAGCCACAGTATATTATGGGATTTATGGTATGCTAGCTTGCAATACATTTTTTTGGAGCTCAAGAAATACTAACTTGTATGAGACAAAGACAAGTAAACCTATGCAGAACATATCCCAAAAAAATTAAAGAAGGATACAGCACTGCCCCAGCTAGATCAATATAGGTGTGCAAGCTTGAGAGTCAGACCAGAATCCTCCACAGGTAAAAAATGAAGAAAAAGCAGCACCAGTATTGACCTAAATCACTGGACATTTTTTGGGATAGTGGTGGTGCTGCTTTTACTTCACCAATCCAATGTCCCGGGCCGCACGGCTGCACTCTGAAATGAGCAATTCTAAAATAGCACCAAAGGAAAAGATTGCCAGCAACTCCGGATAAATAGAAAAAAGCTATATAGGTTTAATGATCTAAAATCCTGTGAAGACAAAAAAGGCAACCATGGCCAAACAGACGCTGACGCCTTTCGAGTTCCTCCGAACCTTTAGTCGTAGCACCGTGTTTACCTCTGCAGAACATGATACATCTTGATTTTCTGGTCACTGAGGCAGATATGTCCCAAATCTCTACATATACTGCAGTGTTGTTATGATAATAAGAGGGTTCTACCCTATTGTTACATCTAACCAAGAGGAGTCTTCACTAGTATGGATAATTCGTACAATTCAATATAGGGTTTGGAGCTGCTTTAACTCATGCACAATAAAATGCTATAAGGTCAGTTCCATATGAGTCTGCTTGGTTTGTTGATCTCTTGTTACTCCCATGCAGTGCTCTGGTCAATGGCCATTGGCCCATTCAAAATCTCTCAATACACGCCTCTGAACACTACAGATTCCTGCTTGGAAGACAATTCATTTTGATTTATCTAACTTGTGCTTCAAACCAAGATGTGGTTAGTGACCCTAAACCTCCTCTGACATATAACAGCTCTGCAGTACTAAGTGTATTCAGAGAGTTAGGATGGACCTGGTACATCTTTGTATCAGTACCCAGAATTATTAGGTTGAATCATGCATAGGTGTAGTGACCACATCTTAATTTAAAGGGAACCTGTCACATAGGTTATGTCATCCTTACAGAGTACTGCACAAGCTAGTGACAGACATGCTGTTTCCAGCGCTGTGTCCATTATTCTTTAAGATGCAGGAGTTTTAGAGCATTTACTGCTCAAATCTGGCAGTTTGCAGCCTATTCTGCCAGAAAAGAGTCCGCTTAATTCATGAACATTTGTTAGTGCCACCCACCCACAGCTACCTCCACCCACTCTCTGATAGCCCCACCCACTCAGTTTATTCAACTCTTTACTTTGACTAGGTAAAAACCTGTGAATAAATAGCCAGTGGGCGGGGCTAACACCTCATGAATAAGCTGGACTCTTTTCTGGCAGAACAGGCTGCAAACTGCCAGATTTGAGCATGAAATGCTCTAAAACTTCTGCATCTTATAGAATAAGGGACACAGAGCTGGAAACAGCATGTCTGTCACTAGCTAATGCTGTCCTCAGCAAGGGGGGCTTAATCGGTATGTGAAAAGTTCCTTTTAAAGCAGTAGTTGGAAAAGGAGTAAAGTGTCTTTCATGCAGGAACCCATATAAGCAGCAGCAGTGATCAGGGGCGTTCATTGAGAGATCGTAAGTGGGGTCGAGCCCAAAAGGGCCTGGATGCCCCTTGGGATTCATGGGATGATAGAAAACAGCAAATCAAGCAGACTCATATGGAACTGTTCTTATAACATTTATAGTGCACACGTTAAAGCAGCTCTGAACCCTATGTTGAAGTATATGAATTGACTTTTAATCCTTATTTGCAGGTCTGGATTAAGAGTTTGTGTTTGACATACATTATAGGTTACTGGCACTGATATTCACTATTGTGTAGATAATAGTATGGATAAGTTCACACACTACTAAGATGCCAAGAGGTTCACAGTTATAGTTATGAAGTCACCTTTTATCTTTCTTACTCCATGGGAAAGATCTTTGTATTTGCCTTGATTAACTTTTTTGTACAAATTGGCTTTAGCTGCATGCAGCCCCTAACATCTGTAGCTGCCTTTACGCTGAGAACATATAGTGGCGTCAAGGCAAAATGAAGTAAATGCTGTTTGAAAATGAATTAACATTTTGGAAACATAAAGGGATTTTGTACAAATACTGTAAGATGGCTAGGCCTGCTTTGTCCCTCAAAAGTTTTTCTTAAGGCACCTTTCTTCAAACATGGGTTTTGCTGTGTTTACATACATGCCCTTACTGTACACATGAATACAGTTTGTAAATATAGGTCATTGTCCTAATTTACATGGGTCCCCGCTTTTGACAGGGCCGAGTTATCATAGGGTCACCTGGTACTGTATTTTTTTTACATTTATTTTTAAACTAATTAAATCATAATATTTATGCACCTCTTTTATGTAGAGAAATACAACACTTAGCACCTTTTTATTTTCTTTTTGGTAAGTCGTGAGTAGTATGGATATGCATGTAAAACACTCACACAAGTCTAAGGCTAATATGCTAATAAAACACTATTTTAATCTGTCCAAGAGTCTTGTTTCTATGACTATGAAACCACTTAGATAACATGCCATGTAAACTACAGATCAGATCAGGAACATATTAAAAAACGTGAACATCTCTTTATTACTTTAAGGCAAACTGTGGCCATTCCTGATAAGTCTGTTTCTACTAAATAAGTCAGATGTTACAACTCCAATTTTCAGAGTGGTGTGTGCTTGCACATACTAAACTGTGCCAGCATTGATTGGTCAATAGCAGACTATGCAAGGACACACTCCCAATTGGTAACACCCATCGGACAGATTCTGTAATATATTCTAAAGGAAAAGACAACACAGAGTAAAAGAGAAGTTTTTTCCAAAATTTGTTATCTCATAGGAAACACAAGGATTTACTAAAACAGACATGTCATAAATGGTTACAGGTTCTCTTTAAGACACTCAACAGGTATTGTAATACACGTTTTGGGAAAAGAGGTTTTTTTTTTGGGCCCCCCAAAAAAAAAAAGGGGGAAAAAAGAACAGAGTTTAATATAAGGTATACATTACATAAAGCAATAACAAATGTAAAACTAATGAGAACATGGAGAGGGTGACTGTGTAAGTAACTAATTAGAATCTTTATTTAAAAGTATTTTTGTATTTATCTGATTCGACATGCATGAAAAAAGTTGAATTTTGCTTCGCTCTTGCATATTTCAAAATAATATTTTTGTAGGAAAGAAAGATCAAAAGAATGCGCTTTTGCTGTTGAAGCATATCACTATAAATTTGCAAATAGCACCAAATTACATTACAGTGAAATGTGTGATTTATCGCAGCACATTATGTATTGTTCAATAACAGTTCTTACAGTGAAACAAGCTATATGGACTCTAATATGTCTGGAGACCTAGTGACATGATCCATTTTATCAGTTTATTTAGAGGGCTTTTAATACATTTATACAATACGCATATAATACATACAATATTGTGTCTAAGCTTCGAGACGAGAACAGTTTGAGTAGAGATTCAGATGTTATTTTATTTGCAGTGTGTAGACAGAGGTTTGACACCCAGGGCCTGCAGCTTGCTATACAGCTGGATTCAGGATATGATCCACTAGTCAAAAATTAATGTTGATCTTGTCAATTGGGGGATTTAATTAAGTGGTTGTTGTTTGGCCATAGTGACCCTTTAAAAGATTTTAATAAAACCCCAAAATTTAGATTTTTTTCATCCAATAACATCTTCTTGATAATATTCAGTCTACCTTGCAGGGAATCAAGAAATGCAGCTTCTGTTTTACATTACCTGCTGTAGCTAGAGTATCTAATTCTATTATAGGAAATCAGATTAACAGCAATTTCATTTATATAAATTTCATAAATGTATTAGTCCCTTTATAAAGAAAGAAGAAATTTATGATAGTGTTTATTTGCTGCTACACGGGCACAATACAGGTCATCATGAACTCAAAAATTATCCCCAAAATAATTTCATGGACAGTAAAAGGGAAATGGGTTTAATTGTATGCTCGGAAAAGTCCGGTAAAAGTAAATGTTTAGTAATGATAAAATTAACCCTTTTAAAGGTCTAAGCCTGTTTGGGGTTAAGGACCAAGCCCTTTTTTTTCAAATTTGACATGTACCACTTTTATCTGTGAATAACTTTTCAATACTTTTACCTATCCATGTGATTCAGAGATTGTTTTCTCGTGAAACATTGTGCTTTAATTTAGAAATTAATTTTGGTCGATAAAATCCTTGTTTAGGTGTGAAAAATATCGAAATGTTGTGAAAATTTAGAAAAAATTGTCATTTTCCAAATTTTAAAAATTTCTGTGTGCAAGACACATATCCACACCAAACAAAGTAGTAAAAAAGGGAACATCTACCATATGTCTATTTTTGTGTTGGCATGATTTTTTAAACATCCTATTATTTTTAAAACATTTGGGGGCTTTGAAATTTAGTAAACAAATTTTTAAAAATTTTCAAGAAAAATTTGCAGAACCCGATTTTTTTTTGGGGAACCAGGCCCCCTTCTGATGGTTTTTGAGGGGCTTGTATGTTAGAAACCCCCATAAATGACCCCATTTCAGAAACTACACCCCTTTAAACATAGTCAAAAACAGCATTTAGGAAGTTTATTAAGCCCTAGGTATTTCGCAGAAATTAATGAAAAGCGAAGGTGAAATTTCAAAATTTAACTTTTTTCCAGATTTCTGATTTTTTGTCATTATTCATTGGAACCACGTAGATTTTACCAAGAAATCGCAACTAAAATAATGATTCTCCTTATTATCAGTTTTTAGAATTATCCCACGTTGGCCCATATGCGTTTTTTGACTCTTCCACAGGCCTCAGAATTGAAGGAGCACCTTCTTTTTTGGGAATATTTTTCAGGCCCTTTTATTGGGGTAGTGATGGGCAGTGACAGATGTGGGGACAGAAGTTACAAACTGTCTTTTTTAACTGATCAAAACAGCTATAACAATAGAGTGAGGGGAACAGGGACTTGGCAATGAAGGTGTTAATTGTTGTTTGTTTTTTCACTGTATGAGCCAGTGGTGATCACTGGCAGAAAATTGCTGGAACTTGAAAGTGGCAAAACTGCCCTGATCAACAGCTGCCACAAATAGATCACAGGGGCAAGTGAAGTGATTAGGCAGTGGAGGGGTTAATAAAGTATTTCAGGCTGTGACAGCCCCTCTCAGCACAGGGCACTCGGACCCAGCATAGAAATATGATCTCCTCACTCTCTCTCACAGAACAGACCTGGGCATGGTTTCAGTTTGTAATTGTTGAGTCAGCAGACTGACTGACCAATCCCAGCGATCCCCCGGACTGCAATGATTGAATCACCTGCTGTGAAGCTGAGCTAATTAGCTGTCAGAAACAGCAATTAGCATAGAGCTTTCATCTTATCTCTGCACAGGGAGACAAAAAAGCTTTCAGGGACGTTCCGCACCGTCATGGTGCATGAACAGGCAGTGAACCATGACGTTCAGGAACGTCAGGGTGCCTTAAAGGGTTAAGAGAAAATCTCTTTATATACTGACTATGTTTAAAGAGATATTTCTATCTAATTGATTAGTTTTAAATATGACGGCAAAGGGTAAATATACATTACTTCCAAATAAATTTTAGTTCTGGTCTTTGAAGATAGAGCAGCTTTTTTATCTCCTTCTTGTTTACAGATGGTTTCCTTGGTTACTGACCAACACTCTTCTCTAGCACTGGCTAGGCTGGTGTGCTGTGTGTTATCAGCAGGACAGGAGCTTACTGAAATAAACTATAAAGAATTAGAGCTACTGAACTATTAGAGATCAAGAGCCATGTGATGTGCTGTTGGGGCTGTGGAGTGACCTTTTATCTTTCTGTGTTAATACATAGATAAGTATACAACAAAGGCTTTTGGGGAAAAGCTGAAAAGCTCACCAGTGCCATCTATTAGATGTAGTAATCCTCGATTCACATGTGGCTCACCTAACCTTGCAATGTAAAAAGGATTGAAGCCATGCTAGATAAGTTCATCTACAGACAGCTGTTTCAGTGTGTTGCCCCTCCTCAGTGCAGAGTAGAACTTACTGGCTGGCTGGGCACAGGGCGAGTGCGGCTTAGAAGGGGTAATATCTCTACTTGGAGAGAGGTACCAAGTCTGTGTGTGAGGATTTAATCGTCTTTTGCACCTCATGGGCATTTGCATACAACAAAGACTTTTGGGAAAGAGATGACGAGCTTACCAGTGCCATCTATTGGATGTAGTATTCCTCAATTTACATGTGGCTCACTGAACCTTGCCATAGATAAGTGTGAATTTAGAAGAGTCACTCATCTTGGCAGCTTCCTGTTGTCACAAATACAGAGCTCACATTTATTGCCACACCTCCTGGTTGAACAGTATGATTTTTTTCAAACCCCTCCCCTTTCATCAATTCATCACCAATGTCACTCTAAAAAGCACAGCTAGGAATAGGAGTTCACAGAGCTGAAATGTCAGCCACGGCTGTAGAACAGTCTGCAGCCTGCACAGGAAGTGGGATCCTGAATCAGAGTGTACAGAGCAGCTTCTGTAAAAATAAGCCAGATGGGAAAACCTCTTTAAGTCAGGTGTGATGATCATGTACAAAAATTGTCTCCAGAAAAGAAGGAACCTTTTTGTTCATAATAGACCATGAATGTTTACATTTAATTTTTCCTAAGAGTATAGGATGAAAGTTGAATTGTGATTGATTGTTATAAATGAAAATTAAGTTCTTGTTTCTTTAAGACGATTCAGTTTTCTATGGAGATGTATTGCCCATATAAGTGTACTGTATATAGAATATGCACCATAAACTTTAGCAAAAGAAGAAGAGAACATGGTAACTTAAGTAATTCAAAAGTCTAGGCAAGAGCCATCTAGTGTTAAGGTGATGTATCAAACTAATATAGGCTCTGGTACAGAAAAAGTGATCTCTTTACAGGTGACCGGAGTCTGATAGGGGGCTGATGATCTTATTCTGGCTGCATTTCCCAACCTGTTTAGTCATGATTATTATTGAGAGTATCATTTCCGGGGAAGTGGCTGTGTGCTTGGTCATGCATTGATATTGTGTCAGCTGGTCAATAATGG
Organism: Phyllomedusa bahiana; assembly: GCA_025379985.1. Classification (NCBI taxonomy): domain Eukaryota; kingdom Metazoa; phylum Chordata; class Amphibia; order Anura; family Hylidae; genus Phyllomedusa; species Phyllomedusa bahiana. Next base: position 167,627 of record JAODAL010001412.1, read on the forward strand.
CTGCAGAATCTCAGCATGTTATAGGCAGATTTATGTGACCCAACTTAGTTCAATTATGTTTTATAAGCAGGACAACAGAATCCATCAGTTGTGTGCCCAGCAAAATCTATTCTGGGCAGATCTATTATTTTTATGCATTTAAAGCTCCAACATTTCTGCTACCTAGATATCAAATAGTGGACTATCTTCTGCTAGAAAATGACATGACATAATATTCATTCTATGTCCTATTTAATGTGTAACATACTGCAGCTTGGCTTGGTAAACATTTACTCTGACCAGCCTTCAATACCTCATGCTAGCATGCGATCTTATGCAGTAGGATATCAGAGGGGTAGTAAATAATTCAGAACCACAGCCCATTCACTGCAGTACACTGCTTTGCACTTCATCTACTAAACAGGACTTATAATATAAATTTGGCTCTGTTCACATCTGCATTGTGACTTCCATTTATAACATAAATCACTATGCTCTGCTGGATCCTTTGTTTGATAGATACCAATGGGGCCCACAGGACTCCTTTGATTTATAATAGGGACCATCAAGTTCTGCTAAGGGGTCCAGCATTTTTTACATTAAATATAATAAACTATGCAACAGTAGCTTGTAAACAGTTTCCAATTAGCAACAGGATATTTAAGAAGAAAAATAAAAGTCAATATATTACACATTCTTGGTTTTACATTAATTATCTACAACATATAGTCCATCTTAAACCTGGAGTTTAGCGCTTGCTGAGTTAGCACATGTTGTAGATGAAGCAATAACCATGTATGTAAGTAAAAATGAAGTGACCTTCATCCTTTAACCCCTTCCCGACATAGGGCGTATGGATACGCCCTAGCGGGAAGTGACTTCCCGCAAATGGACGAAATCCATACCCCGGCGATCGCGCGGGCTGCGGGCGAGCCACGCACAAACGCAACATGGGACCAGCGGTAAATTACCGCTGGCCGCATGCCGATATCACCCCGGGGCCCCGGGAGTGGGCCCCGGGCCGCGGGTGATTACCGCTTCATTACCGCAGCCATGTCATGGCTGCGATAATAAAGCCGCAGGCAGGAGGAGTGAGCTCCTCCGCCTGCTCCCGGCGGCTGCCGCACTATAGTGCGGCACCGATCTCCCTCTCTGATGCCCTCGGGAAGTGAACGCACTTTCCCGGGGTCATCTGTGATGTCCCCCAGGGCCCGCAATGCATTGTGGGCATGGTGACAGGCGTTGTCATGGCAACCAGTACACATTTACTGATACTGTGCACTGGTCTGCATTCAAAACAGCAATCTGATGATTGCTGTTAGAAGATAAAGTGAAAAAAGTAAAAATTAATATCAAAAGTGAAAAAAAAGTAAAAACACAAACACAAAAAATAAAATAAAAACACGTACAACCCCCTTTTTCCCCCTTTACAAACGCCAATCCGCCCCAAAAAAGATCAAAAATAAATAAAGTACCCTATTTGGTATCGCCGCGTGCGTAACGACCCACCCGATAAATCTGTCATGTTAATTAACCCGTACGGTGAACGCCATAAAAAACAAAAAACAAACAACATTCACAGAATTGCGTTTTTTGTACATTTTGCAGCACATAAAATTGAAAAAAAAAGCGATAAAAAAATTCCCATATAGACGCCAAAGTTTACCAATTAAAACTTCAGTTCATCCCCCCAAAAAAAAAGTCCATACACGTCTCTGTATATGGAAAAATAAGAAAGTTATGGCTCTCAGAAGACAGCGATCCCATAAATATTATTTAACACAATAAAAAACACTTTATTTTTTTTTTAAAGTGCTTCAAAATTAAAAAAACATATAAAAGGGTTATCGCCATAATCTATCAAACCCAGAGAGAAAAAGCATAACTGGTCATGGATACGGGCACAGTGAGCGCTGTTAAAAATAAAAAAAAAAAAAAACTCACTAGGATTGCAGTATTTTCTTCATCCTGCCTTCCAAAAAACGGATTTAAAACTGATCAAAAATTCTTGTCCCCCCAAAAATTATACCAATAAAAACGTCAACTCTTCCCGAAAAAAACAAGCCCCTACACAGCCCGTACACAAAAAAATAAAAAAGTTAAGGCTCTCAAAACAATGGCAAAGCAAAAACGTTTTTTTCCCTTTTTTTGAATAAAGGGTTTAAATTGTTTAAAAGCAGTAAAAACATAAAAAAATATACAAATTGGATACGCTGTAATCGTATCGACCTGATGATTAATACTAGTATTCAGTTATACTGCACGTGACCGCTGTTAAAAAATAAAAATAAAAAACACTACCAGGAATGCTGAATTTTGTTCAAAATGCCTCACAAAAACCTTAATAAAAAGTGATCAAAGCGGCATATGCCCCCCATAATGGTACTAATAAAAACATTAACTCATCCCACAAAAAACAAGCCCAGAATCATCTCCGTATACAGAAAACTGAAAACGTTATGGCTATCAGAACAGAACAACATAAAAACGCAATTTTTTTTATAGACCTATTTCTATTGTGTAAAAGTAATAAAACATAAAAAAACTATATAAAATCTATATCATTGCAATTGTACCGACCCCCATAAGTAAAGATATCCTGTCATTTACACTGCACGGTGAACGCTTTTAAATTGAAAGTCAAAAAACAATGGCGGAATTGCGTTTTCCCCTCATTTTCATAGCCCAATGCAAAAAAAAAAGCAACTTTGTAACACCTGTGCACCCAAAATGTACAATACACCCCTAGATGATTCTTTGAGGGCGTGCTGAATCCAAAAAAGGTTGACTTATGGAAGGTTTCAACCTGTTCTGGGAGTTTGGGGGCTTTGTATATGTGACATGGGCCCCACCAAAATCTCATTCCAAAAGCCAAGTAACACTCCCTCCCTTAGCCGCCCTGCCCTGCGCCCCAACAGCAGTTTACACCCACATGTAAGGGTATTGCCGAACTTGGAAGAAATTGTGTAACAAGGTTTTTGGGTGCTTTTTAACCAGGAATCCTTGTCAAAATTAAACATTTTCAGCTAAAATTGCAGATTATTTGGAAAAAAAAATAGTTTTACATTTTCACAAAACCTAACGCTAAAATTTTTTGTGACACACCTGTGGGGTTTGATATTCCACTACACCCCTGGATATATTCCTTAAGGGGTGTAGTTTCCAATATGGGTAATTTTTAGGGGCTTTATTAAGGTGTGGAACCTTAGGGTGTCCCCCAACCTGCACTGGCCCCTAAATAAAATGGTAAGAAAATGAGACTCCAGAGTCCAGTAGGGGCTCCTCCTATTCTGGGCTTTGGTTGAGCCAAATAATGCACTAGGGCCACATAGGGATATCTCTGAAAACGGCAGAATCTGGGGGAATCAATATTAAGTTTGCATTTCCCTGAACACATTTACGTATTCTTGTGAACAATGTATAAAAATTTTAAAATCTGCAAAAAAAGTGAAATTTTTAAATTTCACTTCCACTTTGCTTTAATTCCTGTGAAACACTTTTGAATACTTTAAGGGGTGTAGTTTCTTAGATGAGGGCATTTATGGGGGTATCTAACATACAGGCCAATCAAAATCACGTTAGAACTGGACTGGTTCTCTAAAAAATGTATATTGCAAATTTTGTTTGAAAATTTGAATATTACTACTAAATTTCTAAGCCCCCCCTAATGTCGTAAAAAAAAAAAAGACATTTAAAAAAATGATGCCAAACTACAGCAGACATAGGGTAGATGCCAGTTATAAACTATTTTGAGTGGAATAACTATCTGTCTTACATGCAGAAATTTTTGAAGTTTAAAATTGGTAAATTTTTCAAATTTTTCACGATTTTTTGATATTTTTCACAAATAAACAAACATTTTTTGGACCAAAATTTCTTACTATCTTAAAGCACAATGTGTCACGAGAAAACAATCTCTGAATCACATGGATAGGTTAAAGTGTCAAAAAGTTATTCTCACATAAAGTGACACATGACAGATTTCAAAAATAGGGCTCTGTCAGAGAGGCCAAAACTGGCTCCGGCGGTAAGGGGTTAAAATCCTACAGTGCTAGTTTATTAAAGGGGTTTTGCCACGATGTAATGTTGACGTGGGATCCTCCAAAATGGGTATTTAATCACTTTTCTAAATATATGTGATTACAAAAATTGTAGTCTGAGAGAGCTACAGGCTGCCTTACCTGCCCTTAGTTATTTAAAAGCTTGCATTAGATACGACCAGGCAGAGTGACAAGAGCTGCTGGCCGGGCTTGCGCAGAGCACACTTCTTATCTGATGAAAGGGAGCTGAAGAAGCTTTCAAGGGACTGGGATAAAATATGTTGTCTTTTGTATACAGAATCCACTAGTTGTAGTGTGATTATCTGAGTAGATCCCTGCTTTATCTGATGACCGGAACATGACGGAGCTTTCAAGCTGCTGTGGAGAAAGGTGTTGTCTTTTGTATACAGAATCCACTAGTTGTAGTGTGATAATTTGAGTGAGCATTGCACACGATCCCATCTGCATGGCTCTGTGCTCTGGCTGTGTCTCTCTCAGCTCAGCGTGGCTTGTTTACTTTTGTTTCTTAGCAGATAAGGCATGTTCTGGCAAAACCCCTTTAAGTGATAGTTAAAAAAAAAAGTATTTTTAGTAGGCTTCTTAAGTGATTTTTATAGCATGTAGGCTTATTATCAAGTGTATATTTGTCCACTCAATTGGGAATGAAAGAACAAGGGAATGTTAAAGTGATACTTATTTAACCCTTTTCTGAGCAATTTATACTGACGGTGTTTTTCAGTAGTTGTTTTTTTCTGCATTCCAAGACTCCTAACATTTTTATTTCTAAAATTTTTTATAAAACAGCCGTGCAGAAACAGGGGCTATCCTCCGGACGGGCGAGGCAGGCAGCTGTGGCGCCCCCCTCAGCTGAGCGGAGCCTCTGCGTCCCGGGCGCCCCTAGGAACGGCCCTGGTCACTACACCGGCCACAAAGGCTTTTGTCTTCCACAAACACAACCAGACTCTCCAGTTTCACTACATGGACATATGCAGTCCATACAGTCTCTCCCACCTCTTCTAGGGACAAGGCCTCCCCAAAGTGCGCAATACAGGGGTTAACTCCCCTTACTTTTTCACCAACAATTTTTCTATGGGCTTTGCTGCAATGTTTGCGCCAACACTTTCTAAACTCAGGACCACTGGTAATTAACACTTGCTCTAGCTTCCAGCACATTGATCTTCTTTGGCATGCTCTCATGCACAAGCCACAGCAAGTTTGCCAAGCATCCCAGGATGTTTTGGTGCGCACCCTATTACTTCTGGTGCCAAAGGACTCAATTTTTCCAGTATGTTGTTTTGCCTTGTAATACTGCGGAGCATAAAGTGTCAGTGTTTTGGTTTGAGCAATTTAAATATGCAGGGCGACATGCTCAATCGAATAGTATTGGCGTCTTCATTTGGTATTCATCTGGCATCCTATATAAGCCATATTTTTGTGAAATTGGAATACAAGTAATTACCACCCTCATGGTTAGTAGGCATGTGAGTGTTGTTTATCAGTATTCTGGCATTTGAGAAATCTCCCCTCTATGGTACTGTTGCTCTTCTGCATACTGGTGTGAACTGAATATTATCCAATATTTAATTTTTTACTAAGCAATTGTCTCCCTCAGAAAAGGTGTGTGAGCAATTGTTCATTGGTGATCTGTACCTGTGCAATTTCTCCTAAGTAGTTCTGTGGCTTTCATTCCCTCCTATTGGGAATGGTTTCTTTTGTACAGCCATGGCGCTGTGAGTACAGTCAAGTGTCTGTGTTGGTAGGGACTGCAGTATACCACAGTCTGCCATCCCACTACTACTTAGTACTTAAGCTGCTCAGACAGTGCAAGGCAGTGTTTCTCAACTCCAGTCCTCAAGACCCACCAACAGGTCATGTTTTCTGGATTCCCTTAGCATTGCGCAGGTGATATCATTATGCTGCACAGGTGATATAATTACTGTCAGTGCATTCTGTGGGAGATCCTGAAAACATGACCTGTTGGTGGGTTCTGAGGACTGGAGTTGAGAAACACTGGTGTAATGGATACACAGAGAACAAATGATATATTACACAGAGCAAATACTTATTTGTGTAACATGATTATAATACATTGTCCTTAAAGGGGTGTTACCACAAAGACATTTCATGCCTGGTTTGTCCTGCTTCAGCTTTCAGTGTGTCCAAAAGCGAGGGGGAATGATATGTTTGAACTGCATATCATGTGACCCAGCAGGTTTGATATTACCATGCCTTTGCTAACGCTAGTAGCTATAATGTAACTGAGTGATTGACACGTTTACCTTTCAGTATAGGGGTCCTAGGTTCAAATCCCTGTAGGAACCAAATGTGATTTTTTTTTTTCTTAATGTACATGCCTGATTGAGGCTTCTTTTTCCTTTTATTTTATTACACTGTTTAGCTATTACTAAGGAATACATCAACAGCACCTGAGTTTATGTGATTACTAGGCAGGGAAGAGACTGACAGTAGCTGCCTGAGAGGAGAGGTGATGTCTGAGCATGTGCAGTCAGGACTCAGTATCTCATCACTGGTCGGATCCCCTGTACATGAGCTGTACAGTTTGGATCATTAAAGTAGCAGCTAAAACTAAACTAAAATGGTACAAAATGTTTAATAATGGGTGAATAGTGAAAATGTTTATTTTTTTAATTTGCAAGTTCCCACAACAATTTTACTTCATGGTAAAACTCCCTTAAATACTTCTTTTAAAGGGTGCACAAGGGAATGGCTTAAAGCCCCCCCACCATACACCATGCACAAGCCTTACATGCAATACTATTCATTTTCCACATTACAATATCATATTGTGTATTGCAAATGGCAGACTCAGCTCTGCTACAAGTATTTTATTGAAAAATAGGTCATAGTCTAAAACAATTCTGCATAGTCAGTCAAAATTCTATCACTAAACATAATTTCTAGGACACTAAATGATCATGGCATGGGCTGATCTAATAAGTCTTACATTATCCTTTAATGCTTTTAATCTATGCCCAAAGCTATGTGAGCCATTATCAAATTGTAGCTCTATTTAGAGTGCATTAAATAGTAGTGAATGTAGCAAGTATTCCAGTCAAAGCTTATTTTACATAAACAGTTATTTACCTACCTAATTAAACTGATATAGGTTAATGGACAGGTTACATGTGCTATACATCTGATCATTCACTGTTTACAATGTGAAGTGAGTGATGATCTTTACATGATGACCATTAAAGAACAGTGGTTATCCATTTGAAGCAGGATATCAGGATTTAGATGATTGTCAAAGAATGTACTACGTTATTTGAATGTTATCTCAGAGATTAAACTGTTTTCTGTTGGGATGTTCTTTTTGTATTGGAAAATGGGTATTTACTTAATTTTTTATACTTATGAATACGCTGCAAAAATTGTTAATACTTCAACTAGTATAACTAGGTAGTAGTAATATATAATTATGCACACATGTACAGAACTGTAGGCACCTTTCCGTTAAAGAAAGAAAAACCCACAGTGCTCTCTAAAACAACTTGAAACTGACAAAAGTAAAATACATTTACTGAAAATCAACTAATGAAAATAAGACATTGCTTTTGAATTGTCGTCCAACCGAAAAATGAAAAAAATACAAGCTAATGAAACTGGTCTGGACAGAAATGATGATTCCCTTAACTTAATATTTTGTTGCACAGCCTTTTAAGGCTATCATAGCAAACAAACAATTTTTGTAACTCTCAATGAGACTTCTGTACCTGTCCACAGATATTTTGGTCCACTCCTCAAAAGCAAACTTCTCCAGATGTTTCTATGGTGCCCACACCAGAGTGCAAGTTTCAGCTCCTTTCACAGATGTTCAATAGGATTTGGATCAGGGCTCATAGAAGGTCACATCAGAATAGTCCAATGCTTTGCTCTTAACCATTCCTGGGTGTTTTCAACTGTGTGTTTTGCGTCATTATCCTGCTGGATAATGTGATCGGACCTCTAAGCCTTGATAAAGCCAGGTTAGCTGGCGAAACATGATCTCTCACCTCTGTCTACAAGTGTCACCTGCTGCAGACGGTGTCACAAGGGGGCCTTATTTGTTCTGTGTCTATGAGAGTAGGGACGACTGCCCAAGTAGTTGGCTTGGGATCCCTTACTGAAGCTAGTACTTTGCTATAGATATAAGGCTTTCCTGTTAATAGGTGGGGTTCCACCAGACTTGATGATAGAAAGGGAGTTATTCCCTATTTCAGAAGCAAAAAGGGTTAAATGATGAGGATAGAGATCGGGTTTTTAAATAGTGTGGTATAGAGGTTAAGAGTTAGATATAATAAAAGTTATGTTTTAGTGTTTAATAGAATAAAAGAACTGATAGAGTTTTAAGTTTGGCCTATGGCAAACTAGTAAATATAGTGAGCAAAAGTCACTCTTTGTTCTCTTGCGAGATTCCCAATTTTTTGGAGATTATGTATCCTGCTGGAGGACCCATGACCTGTGACCAAGAGTACAGTTGGGTCACATTATTATGAACACTAGCTAATATCCAGAGTAACCCCAGTGTGCAGCACGGACAGCAGCTAGACATGCTGGGAGTGGCTTAGCAAGATCCAGGTAGATTGTGAAAGATGTCTAGTGAACCCGATGATTGAGGTGTTCCCACAGGTGCTTAATTGGGTTCAAGTCTGTAGAGTTTGGAGGCCTGAGTAGTGCTTGGTAGTCTTTGTCATGCTCTTTCAACCAATGTTATAGCTGTATGACATTTCACATTTTCTTGTTGAAAGATCCTATCTACCCCGGAGAAGACAATCAGCATTTACGGCTATGTGTAATCAGCAAGGATGGAATCCTACCCAAATCAGTTGAAAGTTTCTTCCACATGGATTAGTGGGCTCAGAGAATATCACAAAACATTCTCTTGACCAGTGTTCCCCAACTCCAGTCCTCAAAGCCCACCAACAGGTCATGTTTTTAGGATCTCCAACAGAATGCACTGACAATAATCACCTGTGCAGCATAATTAAATCACTTGTGCAATGCTAAGGAAAGCTGGAAAACGTGACCTGTTGGTGAGCCTTGAGGACTGGAGTTGGGGACCCCTGCTCTTGACCATAACACTGGCATCACTAGCTTATATTCTTCCAGAAGTGGTTGTGAGGTGTTTGTTTTCTGATGTTTGTTGACTGACATGGCAGTGTCCATCTATTTGACACATAATAGAGTTCAGTGAAGTGTTGTGTTTGGTAGCCTCCTTGTTCATTTCAACTGTGAAGTGCTCTGCTGTAGCATTTCAGTTCACTCTAAGGGTATGTTCAGACTACGTATTGCGCCGCACACAGAAATGTCGCACACAGGTATGCGCCACAGTACATGCCGAATATGCCTCGCAAATACGGTGTGTGAACATACCATAACACATATATATAGCCACATTAATTTTTCACATCAATGGCTCGTTTCCACATCCCTTATTCCCTATGTTTGCCATTTGTCCACTCAATTAAAACTGAAAACAAGGGAGGGAGTTACTGTATCAAAAATCACTGCCAAATTGAAAGTACCCTATTTAAAAAGATAACTTTTACTTCAATTTTATATAAAATATAAAGATGTAGAGATTCAGGATTGAATTCTAACCATCTAAACATATGTAAAGTAGTCGCACAAGATATCATATGAGAAGTGAGCAGTACTTTATGGTAGAAGAAAGTGGGAGATGATGCTTTCCCAATCACTCGCCCTCTAATATCCCTATTTATTTGCCTTCAAAAGTATGGCCCACCTTACAGTGGCTCACCCAAGTGCACACTACTTATTTCCTAGCCAAAGAAAATAGAACTGCACAGCATAATAATAATAATAATAATAATAATAATAATAATAATAATAATAAATTCATCATATCAGGTTGTCTTCTTCACTCAAGATGTGTTTCTCCCTCAACTGATAAATGAGGATTCATCAGAGGGTGGTGTATGGCCAGAGATTAGAGGTTAATTTCCACTGTTGAGGAAAGGAGTCACTCCAATATATTAGAGAAATAAAATAGTCTGACATAGGAGAGAAATACACAATTCACTATTATCACAGCAGCACCCAAACAGTTCATAAACTGCACAGTTTCAGAAACACTGTCTCCCTTTGCTTAAAAGTCAGTAGTCATCTGGCATTTTAAATCTACATAAATCTGTGTTTCTGAGACCTTGCAACACTAACAAGTCACATGACACCGTGAAGGGAAAATGGCAAATTGGGCACAATTAGTCCATTTTTACCTAGGGGTGTACTTACTTTTGTTGCCAGCGGTTTATATATTGATGGCTGTGTGTAGAGTTATTTTGCAGGCCACACCAAGTTTACACTGTTATGCAAGCTGTACACTGACTACTTTACATTGAATCAAAATGTCATATCTCCAGAGTTGTCCCATGAAAAGATATAATCTAATATTTACAAAAATGTGAGCTACTGTACTGTATTTATACATATTTATTATGTCCCCCTGAAGCCATCTTTCCTCTAAACTAAATATCCCTAATTTTACTAATCTTTCTGGAAATTGTATTCCAGTCCTTGTATTATTATTTTAGTCGACTGCTTTTGACCCTATTCAAGCTCTACAAGGTCTTTCTTGTGCACTGAACTTGTTGTTATCTTGTTCTGAAAAACCTCAATAAAAATCTGTTGATCAAAAAAGATAACTACATAGTAGCATAGAAGAACTACTGTCCCTGACCTCCCTTCAGTGAGCTCTGATAGCACAGTAGTGAGAAATATGCACAGGAAAAGTAAAACTGCATTGGAATACCTATTCAGCTTGCAGGTGGGACTGGCTTGAGCTGTAACTTTTGCCCCTTTTTATCTGCTGTTGGTGTTTTGCAGCAATTTTGCACGTGATAGATGAGCTCATGAGTCTTCGAGTATGCATGTTTGCATGAACCTCTATATACTGTATATAATAGTGCTGAAATTGTTCATCACTTCTATGCTGTCCCCCATAGAGACTAAAAGGATGTTGTTTAGTATTTTAACAGGGTAAAGTAACTTTGCATGCTGTGCTATTCCCATTTAAAGTACCAGATGATATTGGTTTAGTATTTCCAAATGATTCTTTATGGAGAAAGGAAGGCATTTGTGAGGTATTTTGTGCATTCTCATGCAAGGTAATAGCATGCACTATATTATCTCTTGTAAACTTGGCTAAAGCTGTAGCTAAAGGTCCCCTAAGATAAAAGTAAATGGAATAGTAGTAGGTGTCCTCATTTAATAAGTATTTGTCTAATACCATTTCACCCGATGAGTGTTAGATAATATGAAACTAACCCATGTCAGCCAGTAACAGGTCAATCAATGTCTGTTTCCTCTGTAACCACAGACTAGGAAGCAAAGCTTTAGTGACATACATAAGTTAGATTTGATTATGACTGTGAAGTGCACTATGATAGCAGTGAATCAATAGACGTTTCTATTGATTTATCTATTCAATGAACCCATTTTCATCTTAACCTTTAGCACACAAAAAACAGTATTTCAACACTAGAAACTGAATATAGCATAAGCCCTTTGATCACATTTCTAGGCTGGCAAACACCTAACTAAAATCATAGAAAATTATTTTCTGTAGTTTTTATGCTTCAGGTAAACCTATTGTGTATCCTGGTGTACAAAAGAGAGTGTTAAGAAGTAAATGTTTATTTATATAGCGTGGTTGTATTCCACAGCGCTGTACAGAGATTGTCATTATTCACATCGCTCCCACACACCAAAATTCCATATTTGCCTATTAGTATGTTTTTTGGAGTGTAGGGTGAACCAGAGTAAACCCACTCAAATGTGGGGAGAACATACAAACTCCTTGCAGATGTTGTTCATGGTGGGAAGTCAACCAAGGGCTCCAACCCTACAAGGCAACGGTGCTAACCACTGAACCACCATGCTGCCCAAAGTTAAGCGGTTTTCTCACTACAATGGTTAGCTTTCAACATATAGGAAAAGGTTATCCAAGACTTTTTAATAATATTTTGATATCGCCCTGGTCAAAAAATAAGAGATTTTATCTACTCTGAGTACACACAACAGTCTCTAATGTCAATGTCCATGTCTCCCTTAGTGATTAGAGCAGGGAGTGACGTCACCATGCAAATTGTTTATCTGTAACAAGATTAGATTGTTTACCTTTGATAAGCACTTGCTTTCACTCTTTGGAGCTCTGTAGTTTTGTTAACTACAGATTACATTTCCTGGACTTATGTCACTGTAATGCTCAGCTTATTATAGAGTTAAATATCCTAAGCACTGCTATCAAATCACCCACAGCTTGACCAGGCAGTGTGAGTCTGAAGCTGTCTGTCACTCTGAGAAACATGGTAATAAAACCCCTTTAATGCTACTATAACTGTATACAAAATATAGTTTGGAATTGAGATCAGTTCCATCTTTTACTTATATAGAAATAGGCATTGTGACATTTCTTAACTGATAAAACAGAAATTTTAGATCATGATGACATAGATCCTACATAATGTTTGGGATTATTAATGGTTGATTAATTGTTCTTGTAATTGGTGCCATGACTACTAGTCTGTGATACATCACAGACATCAGCCATTAGCCCTTTTGTCTCTTGCCCTTATGGTGTTAATGCATATAGCTTAGCTTAATAGATTCAACAAATTGCTCCATTTTTTTAAGAGAACCTGTCCACAAAAATAATACTTGTATTCCAGTATCTAAAAGATATAGTATTATAGCAGATATGATAGGGATTATTTTATGTTGCTTTTTATTTTATTGTCATTTTTACCCAGGAAAGGAGGTTCCAACCCCATCAGCCTATTAGTTGTTGAAAATAATTCACCATAGTATTGTGCTTCAGTTTGCCTTGTCTGTCTAATTAAGGGGCCTTGCTAAGAGGTTAGCTGGATCATTTGCATATGTTGCCTTCAAGGCCCCAAAAGGCATTGTAAAGTCCACATCTGATGGCTTATCTTTATTGGGGTGTCATACAAGTAGGCTGCAACTCGGTGATGAAGCAAACTGCTTTATTAGTCAGTGTTGGGACCATGAAACAAGAACAACAACACGTTTCTTAGTTGTTAACTGCTCTATACCGGGATCTAAGCTCTGGTTCTATTACTCTTCAGATATGTTCTTTGGTCACCCGCCTATCCAACACCGTTCAGACTCTGAATTCAACTGTTCTTGTACTCCAGTGTGCTCTTCGGTTTACTATCTGCCAGGTTATGCTACAAAAAGTAGCATAAAAGTAGATGGTCAACACTTTGGGGACATCACCACTGGTATCTTTATCCCTCTGTTCTTTTTACCTCTTGTTCTCACTCTGATTCCTCCTTCCTCAGCTCCTGGTCTTTTTCTCTTCTGAAGTCCCTCCCATACCAACTGCAACTCCAACCCTAGTGACATCTAGAAGTAACTTCACTAACCGCTGGTGCCAGCTTTACATGGTTATCATAAAAATGCCCACATTTAAAGGAATTGTCCTACCGCAGAACTGCCTTAAAAACAAATTCTTAATATGGTAATGAAAGCATTCATCAAAGTTTGATAGAAACACCTTTCATGTCGATTTGTTCACATTTTCTAGAACATTATTACAAAAATTAAATTAATCTCATCATTCTAAAACACACAAACTATCAGACAACTTAAGTAGGTTTAAAGATCTTTCTGTAGAATCTATAGAACCTGGCTGTCACCAGTGAACGTATCATGGAAGGCTGAGTAAAGACTAATTTGTAAGTGCGATCAACCGTAAGGCCACTTTATCTGGTACAACAAGCATTTTAATAGCAAGCTTAAACATTTAGCAGCTGCTGGTACAGTGTCGCATCAGCCTGTGAATTTCATGTAAACCAAATGAGAATTGCATGGACGGCAGGGGGCTTACTATTTTAAGCAGCATTTGCTGTGGAGCATCACAGAATCAAATAACAGCTAGAAGCCGAAAATCAGTGTATTGGCAGAGACATTTAAACATGGGGGATAAAAGATGGACTACATATCAACACATTAATGGATCTTGTAAATGTTGAAAAGATACATTTTAATCTTCTTCCTAATTATTACATTTGAGACTCCAAAGCTAAAATGCACTAAAGTGTTTTTATTTTCATATGCCTTTTAGGTTATGTTCACACAATGGACCTCATTTGTCAAAACTGTCTAACAGTAAAATCCTTGTTGCCTGTAGCAACCAATCATTGCCCAGCTTTAAATGGGTAAACCCATAGGCTTTGTATAAAAAATTGTTAGAGGGGGGGGGGAATTTTAAATTTGTTGCTCAAAAGTCCCCAAATCAGAGCCCCCCTTCCATTTCACATGTCCCCTAAAAAAAAATTTAAAGGGGAGCTCTGTTTGGTTGCTAGGGGCAAAAGGGAGCCCTTAAAACCCCGATATTTTTTCCAATACATGCCCCCCGAGAGTTTTGTTTTTAGACTTTTTTGATAAATGGGGCCCAAGTGTAAAATTTTGGGTGCCTTTCCTTTTTTGAAATCCATGAAAAAACGTAATGGAAAATTTGTTTTCCAGTCCATGTGGACAAATTTTCCAAAAGCTGTTAAACATACAGTATAAACTTTTGAAAGAAAATTTTTTCGGGCCATTGTGAAAAAACCTTTTGCTGTTTTTTTAAAAGGGGCCCTACTGAGAATTAATCACATTAAATCACAAATTTTTAGAAAACCCAATGGAAAGATACCCCAAAACCCCCCATCTTCAGTTTTCCCTACTGCGGAAAATAAAGAAAAAACTTTTTTAATCCATCTTGTAAAATAAAATTTCAAAAACCCAACTATAGGAAAAAATTAAGAAGGGGAAACCACATTTTGGGGGGGACATTTTATGGAAAACTTTTGGCCCAAGTCTTTTTTTGTTCCCCATGGGAAAACCAAAAACATTCCCCTTTCATTTTTTTATCCCTCGAAGAAAAAAAGGGGAACCCGTTTGGGTTTGGGCTTTTGGGCAAACCAAAAAAAAGGGTCTTGGGATTAACAGTTTTATACTTTTTCCCCACTTAAATTCCTTTTTTCCAAAACTGCAGCAAAAATTAACAGAAGGGAAGGGGGCCATGAAAAGGGACCAAATGTTCGCTTTGGTGAAAAACACGCTTTCTCAAGGCATGTTTCAAAAATATAATCTGTGTACACACTGCAAATAATACAACCTTCCCACTATGATGATGTATTTGAATTGTACACAATGCTAATGTTTAAAGACCTAAATATCATTTAGGAATCCAATAGCTAAAAAATGAAATCCCTGCGGGTTTTTCTAGCTTATACATTATGTTGTGATACCCAAAATTTTTGCGCTTTTTCCATTTGGGGTTTTAATTTACTGCTACAATTCAATAACCATTACAACTGCTTTAAACTTTTGGAAATGCAGGAATACATTAGTAAGAAAAAAAAATACATAATAGTGTCTAATTTAAACTGTTATGTAGTAAAAAAAAGACTATGGGGAGCTTTTACTAGGTCCAATGCCCCAGAATTCTGGTGCAATTTTTGGCAAAATACTGGTGTACATGGTGTTACAAAACATTTATTATGTGTTCTAAGCAGTTTTAGAAACTTCTGCACTATTCAACAAATAAGCAGTAGCCTTAAAAGAAGGGTGTGGTTCTGCAGGAAGGGCACAATTATTGGTTCAAACTAAGCTAACTAAGCCAGGGGATATTCCCTACCCGTGCTGGTATTATGTGTCTAAAGTCCAAATTTCTGGGGTTTTGGCATAGCTTTGGAGATACTTTGAAAAGCAATTTTTTAGGGGGGTTTTCCCAAACTTGGGGGGGGGGAAAAAATTTAGAAAAATGAAAACTTTATCTAGAAAAAATAAATGGGTTATTATTGACACTAAAGAAAGACATCCAGAACTCTTTCGCCTATTGTTACCGTTCCCACAGGATTGGCCCCTCAGGTTATTTAAAAACCTCTTTTTGGAAACTTTTGGGATGTAAACCCCATATCCGTTACCTGGCTTTATCTGGAACAGATGTACAGTAATTAAGTTTTTTTACGAATTTGACAAAAGAGCCCAATTTACAGACAGGCATGTTCTGGTAGCTTATTTTAGAGAAAAATATTATTTTCAATATTTTTGCTTCCCCATGTTTGGAAAGGTTTTTACTTTAAACCCTCAGTCCCCCCTTTTTTTTAATCCCCCGAAAATGAAGGTTTTTTCTTTTGCTTTTTCTTGTCTTTCAAACCCCCCTTTTTCCTGACTTTTTTTTTAAATTTTTAAATTTAATTAAGACGTAAAAAATATGGTCTAATTTTACATCCCTCTTCAGAAACATAAAAAAAATAAATTTGGGCCCCAAAATTTAGGAGAGAATTTTAAAATTTTAAAACGAGTTGGATCCCAGGGGAAAAAGTCTGTTTTAGCTTTAAAATTATTTTCCCCAAAAGGGGAAAAATTTTAAACCCTTTAGGTTTTTTTGATGCTACATAGGAGAGGTTAGTTAAAGCACAATTCACAAGGGATTTATCCACAGATTAAAAAAAAAACGCTTTTTCTGTTTCTCCCAAAGGGTTCTCCCCATATGTGCAGACATAATTTTCCCTGTGGGCCCCAAAAACCGGCTTCTTTTAAAATTTGTGATGAAATAACCAGCTTTTAATTGAAAATACCCGTCTTTTGGTTCCCCGTTTTCCTTTTTTGTAAAATTTTAAAAACTGGCAGGATTAAATTTCAAACAACCCAATTTTTTTAAACATACATCAAAAAAGCAATGCTAAAAAATTTCCCCCGACATTTGGGCAGTTTTTAAAAAATTTTTCCCCTCATATTCCCTTTCCCCGTTTGGGAAACCCAATATTTATTTTCTTAATTTTTGTAAAAAAGGGTTTTCTTTTTTCATCAATAAATATGTTTTTGTGAAAGTAAATATTTATGGCAACAGGATACTGAATATTATTGAGCAAATAAACCATTGTGGTGGATATGCCCTGAATGATGGTCTTAAGACAGTCTAGAAGCAATCACTTTTATTCGCATCGTTTTTTCACAAGTGACATTTTCATCATATTAAACACCCTACAGATGTTTGTTCAGGAAGTTTCTCACAGCAGCCCTCTCTAGATGAGTGAATAGACTTCATTATCGGAATTTCTCCCACTTATGAAAGACTTGCTACCAATATTGACTTGCAATAGGCAATATAATGAAGAGTTTATTAGGGAAATCAGCAGTTAAACTTTCTGTGAACTGAGGCTTCATTTTAGCTGTGAGAAGCACTGCCAAAATTGTAGGGATAGATCTTCTCAGCTACCTCAAAATATATTGCCTTGACCCTGTTTTAGAAGAGAGGAGATATTACCTGAACAGCCTTAGGAACAAGCAGTATTAACTAGAAAGCAGACACATGTCGGAATTAAGATACAGTAGTGCAGTTTGTTTAACCCATTCCTTACATAATGTTGGGACAGGAGTATGTAGTAGGCATAGAAGCTTCATACACAGCAGGTGTCGGTTAGTTACAGTGGGCTTAGGCTATGTTCACACAGTGACGCATACTTCTAAAACGCTGGTGAGCCGGCCCCATTTACATTCACTATGCCCGGCATGTAAACACAGGGAAGAAGTGATATGTAACTATGATTACCCTAATTACAGTCCATACTTTGCGGTGTCTTGCAGCGCAATTACGCCCCGAAGCACGGACGGAAAAGACGCCGTATGACCATACTCTTAGAAGCTGAGCCCGTTACATAAACACCAGAGCCTGGCTGTTAGTTACAGTTGACACCCATAGCTATCAGGTTGTCATAAAGTTAGTAGATAACTCTGATTGTGGTTGTTTAACTATTTAGATTCCACTGTCGGTATGACCATTCCTTGTAACAATGGCATCCAAGTCAGTATACAGGTTGGAGATGCCCCACTTTGTCACCAGATCATCCTTTGCTGTGCGAATGAGTGTGGCTGGCGAGTTGTCATAGCAGCTACTGTGTCAATGCAGGGCAGAGACAGGGGAGAATAAAAGAGCAGCAAAAGATCAGTAATAGTATTGCAGTTACAGTTGAAACTATAAATGTACATACACTATATAAAAAGACACAAATGCATGTTATTCACTATATCTGACATGAAATCAGAATAAACCTTACCCATCAATTATGATTACTAAAATTTATTTATATTTGTCAAATGCGAGAATAATGAGAGCGAGAGAATTTAAAAGGAAAAAAGTTTACATATTTATTAGTTTTTGGGTTTAGCTTTGCCCTTTAAAAGGGGGTTTTGCCCAAAGTAAAATTGACAGGGGAAGCTTGCAATGAAAGACAAATATTTTCCATTTCATTAATATTAAAAATTTGCACCCTTTTTTTTTTAGTGCTCCCTTTTTGATCATTGTTTAAGTGTTCCAGGGGATTTCGACCAGGGGTGGGCTTTTTTTTTTTTCAGTCCTGGTCACACCCTGCTCAGACATCCTTTCTCAAGCAGCTAGGTGTTCAAAACCCCCAGTTGCTGTCATTATCCCGTCTTTTGTACTCCCTTTGTAATTAGCCAAAAGTGCAAATAAATAAAAAAAAACCTCATGAGGTATGTGCATGTAAAGAGAAAAAAAAAAAAAACCAGGTTTTGGGTTCTGCAGGCATTTGAAACCCGGACCCCTTTTGCCCCGGGGGAAAAAATTTACCTTAGCTTTACAAAGCTTTGATACAGAGAGGAAAAAGGCCTGGTTTGTCATCGCTGGGTCACATGATATGCAATTCAAAAAAATCACACACGCTCCTTTGAGCGCACAGAGCTGGAGAGCTGGTACGGAGGTATGCATGACGTGGAAAACTCCCTTTTAAACTGTATCACTTGGCCAAATATTTTGGATTCCCTTTCCCCAAGCTTCTCACAATAGTTGGTAGGAATTTTTTTTTCCCTTTCCCCTTGACAGGGGGGAACTAGTGTAAATGAGCATGTTTTAGGTTGTTTGCTCGCACTGCCTTTTCAATTTTTTTAAACATTTTCAAAAGGATCAAGATCGGAATTTGTGATGGCCCTCCAAAACATTGACTTGGGTTTTCCTTAAACCACTTTGTACCGTTTGGTAGTTTATTCAGGCATTGTCCATTTGGGAGGGCCAAATTTTTCCCCCCAAACTTTAATTCCGGTGATGACTTGAGATATTGCTTCAGTATTGCCACATTCCCTCTTTCCTTTGATGCCATCTATTTTGTAAAGTGAAGTCCCCCCTGCAGCAAAAAAAACCCCAAAACATGATGGTGCCATCCCCGGGTTCACATTGGGATGGTTTTTCTTAGGTTCCAAGCTTTCCCCTTTTTTTCCAAAAAAGTTTAAAGTGGTATTATGGCCAAAAGTTCAATTTTGTTTCGTACCACAGGAATGTCTCCCAAAAAAATTTGGTTTTGTAACTGTGTGCATTTGCAAACATTAATTAGGCTTTTATATGTTTCTTTTGGAGTAATGTCTTTTTCCTGGCAGAGTGGCCTTAAGGCCCATGTTGATAGAGTACTCATTTTACTGTGGATAATGACACCAGATTCCACCAACCCATGTTGATACAGTACTTGTTTCACTGTGGAAAATGACACCAACTTCCGCCAGCATCTTCAGAAGGTCTTTTGCTTTTGTTCTTGGGTTGATATGCATATGTCGGACCAAAGCACGTTCATATCTGAGACACAGAACCCGTTTCCTTCCTGAGCGGTATTAGGGCTGGATATTCCCATCTTGTTTGTACTTGTGTATAATTGTACAGATGAACAATGCACTTTGAGGTATATGGAAGTTGTACCCAAGGATGATTCAGACCTGTGCAAGTTCACAATTCTCTGCCGGATATCTTGGCTGATTTCTTTAGACTTTCCTATGATGTTACACAGTGTATTTTTGGTGTGCATTAAAAAGTACATCCACAGGTGTGTCTCTAATGAACTCAGATGTTGCCAATAAATCTATTAGAAGCTTCCAAAGATATGATATTATCATATGGGCTGTCCCAAATTGTTTAAAGACATAGTAATCCTAGTGTATGTAAACTTTGACTTTGCAGAAAGTAGTTAAAATGTCTTCAAAATCTCTCTCATTCTGCCATTTGGCAAATATATATAATTATGTTAATCCTAATTGAGCTAAAACAGGTTATGGTTTATTCTGATTTCATGTCAGATAGTGAGAAAAAAATGCATATGTGTCTTTTTGTATAATATATGTAAACTTCTGGTTTCAACTGTATGTGCCAAGTGGTTATCCAGAATTAATTGAGACTGTGGGGGAACTTAAAATGAAAAAAAAAAGAGTTGGGCATTTTAGTTAAACTTAACTGTAGAAACCAATGTAAGGCAACTGCTACCAAGACAAATAGAATCATGAGGTGTTTCAAAAAGGGCATAGATGCACACATAGTTCTACGCATCACTAGTCAGAACACACACGGAATGTTGTGTAATATTTGGGTATTAGTACAGAAAAAAGACATAGTGGAGCTTGACTGGGTCCAATGACAGGCAGCAAAATAATAGCAGGAATGGCTGGACTACAAGATCTAGAAAGATTAGCAAAATAGGGTTATTTGGTTTAGAGAAAATAGGGTTTTGAATTGACCTAATAAATATGTAAAAAATATATTAAGCGTCAATATCTCTTCCAAGATCTATTTACACTCAGAACTGTATCCAGAACAAAAGGACATCCTATACATTGCGAGAAAAGGTTTCTGCACGAATATAGAGAGCGATTCTTTATTGTAAGAGCAATTATTGTTTTTATGGTGTATTCACTAAATGAGTTTAAAAAGAGGTCCTGGATGACCTTCTGCAACACCATAATGTTACAAATTAATGTGACTAGATTTGTGATAAAGAGGCACTGATCAACCTCATGGAGGTGTTTTGCCTTCCTCTGGATCAACACTATGATAGGCTATGCTGGATGAACAGATGCCTTTTTAGCACTTCAAACTACATTGTTTAACAAACACCCTTAGGGCGCATCCACACGGCAGTGGGCAAATACCGGCCAATTTGCCAGCCGGTATTTGTCCTGTTTTGCGGTCGTCCCCACGGCCTCGGGGAAGGGGGGTCAGCTTTTCTCCGCGATGTGCGGAGACGAGCCCGCCCCCCTCCCCGTGTGCAGCACATCTGCCGGCCGGCAGCCGGACGGAAGATGGTGTGTCTACAATGTTTTGCCGCCGGACAACCGGCGGCAAAACCGTCCGACGGCAAAACCCGTGCAGTGGGGACTGCTGCACGGGTTTTCCATAGAGCACGGAGTCTGAAAAACAGCAAACAGGCTGAAAAACCGGCCGAAACCCCGTGCCATGGGGACATGGCCTTAATGTACATTGCTTTCAACTAACAGAACATGTATAGAAGACCTAATAGGAAGATCTATGTCTTTTTGCAATTCCTCTTAAATGTTTCTTCATCCAAATAACTGTTGCAATTAAGACTTTAATGGGCCCAGAGCAAAACTATGATTCACACATAGGATTCCCTTATGCCTTGTTTTCCCAGGACAGTTCTCTGTCTACCTCCAAGTTATACTATTATGTAATTTTTATTACTCATGTATAGGTTGTATAATCAGCAGCATTGCATTGCAGTCAAAGGGTTTCTGCAGGTATACTTTTTCAACCTGAACGGACAATTTATGTAAAGACAATGTAATGAGATGCAACTAGGTGGAACGGGTGCTGAGACAACTGTTTGAAACCCTAAAGTGTAAAAGTTCTATTAAAGGGGTGTTCATGGAGTTCCCCAAGCTTTTTTGTTTGCTGAGGCATGATAAAAAAAAATTTAAGAAAAAAACACAGCATGTTTTTCTATTTTTCCTTAGTCTATTTTACATGAGCTTTGGCCCAAAGAAGATGCTGTTTCTAGATTGTGTTGATATATGGCTTTGTCTTTGCATGATAAAGCTTTAACTTGCATTTCTGGATTGCACAGTGAACTGTATTCAAAGACCGTAATTTCCAGATTTTCTGAGCCGTGCAGTGTGTGACGATCATGCTGTTTTATTGCGTGCACCTGAGGCCTGTAGATACAGATCCATTTGCATTGGCTTGTTTCTGTGACATGGATTTTTCTGATTTTGAGCTTATGTGATATTATGTGAAGATGTAGAATATTCAAAATGTTTGCAAATTGACTTTACTCAATGTTCTTCCATTCTTGAAATATATATATAACCCTACGGCCAACTTTATTAGTACAAACCCTGTAAGTAAGGCTTGGAAACCCATTTTGCTTCAATGCCTCTATTCTTCTTGGAAATGTTATTCTCATCCAAGTTTAACTGATGTGCAATTGAAGTACTAAGGGGCCCAAGAGTGCAAGACAATTGATTCCCCACACCATGATTCCTATCCTGTTACCAACAGTCTGACCAATTATAACAATGGACAGGATTGATCATGTTCATGGTTGTATGCAATCTGACCCTAGCATTGCATTGCAGTCAAAGGGTATCTGAGGTACTTTTCAACCAGGCAAGTTTTATTTCTAGACAATGTTGATGAGTTGGAAATTGGAGCTCGTTTACCTAGTGTATTCTTAGGCTGTATGGAGTTCCATAGCTTTTGGTCTTCTGAGGCATGTAAAACCATCTGCATCAAAGTTCACGCATTATTCTTTGTCTTCAGGTATGCTCTTACTGCTTACCAATGGATTGAACGGTTGCTGATTTGGTCATATTGCTTTGTCTTTCAGATAAACTAGTTGCCCTTTCCTGATTGACATGACTGTATCAAAGACGAATTTCCGTTTCCGACACAGTGATGTCCGTAACTGCTGTTTTCTTTTCGCATTGCCAAACCTGAGTGGCCTTGTAGCTAAAGCATCCAATAGCATTGAATTGGCTTGTTTCTGGCACATGACAACACTATGATTGTTCAAAGTGATTCTCAAAATTCAACTTGATTTCCCAATGTGCTCGGATTTAGAATACTGTCAGGATATATGTTTGACATATGTATAATCATATAATTAATGAGTTTCGCTTATTATTATGATATAAATATTATATTTAACGATAGATATGATATTTATATAATATATATATTATATTTATTATGTATATTATATTATATATATATATATTATATATATATTTATATTATATATATTTATATATATATATATTATCTTTCTTGGTAAACGAGAGTGGAAGAACTGTAGCAATGCAAATTGTCTTTGCAGGTAAGTGGCCAACTACTCTCCAGAAAATTAAGGAGATTCAAAGTAGTCCTTGCTGACTGTAGTAATTGTTGCTAACTAACCGCAAAGCAATGTGTTTGCAGATGTGGTTTAAAAAAATCATTATCATAGTCTTTTCCTGTAAAAACTTTACCAGATCCTGTTGAAGTGCATCAGTCAACACATCATATATCTCATTCTGTTTAAATGTTCATTCTACTAACACAATTTCTATTTGGCAACACCTCCAGAGGTTTGTAATACATTTTGACTGCAAAGTCTTTACAGCATAATGATTTGTTTTAACTAATAAAAATTACTATTCCTTTTTTTTGCCTCTGTAATTTTGAAGACATTTATTAAATAAGTCTATATGATTCCTTACTGTATTCATTTATTTTGGTAGTAGATTTTTTTTTACTGAAAAGGACATAAATGGAATTGTTATACTCTTCTAGAAGAACATATTCCCGGAAGAAAGCGATCTAGTCAACACAAAGTTAGAGTGATCTCTGTTTAAATATCAACATTTTGTGGAGGTGTCTTTATCTGTCAAAGAAAAGTACCGCTTTAAAAAAAAAAAAAATCCCATAAAACCATGACGAGAAATGAAAGAACTGTGGGACAACAGTGTGAAGGAATGTTTAGCTGTTAATAATTGTGATAAGGAAGAAATAACAACAGATGTCTCAGTCTGGAAAAAAAAGAGCACTCGCAGATAGTACAGTTTTCTCAGAGACTTTGCAGTCGTTTGATTCCAACTTCACACGTCTGATGTGTTAATTTTAATTGTCTTACAATTAATGTACTATGCTTAAGGGAATCAATTATTGTAGTTAACCACGTCTGGACTTGTTAGTTACTGATCTCCCTATGAAATTAATGACATGAACTGGTGTTTTCTTAGCATTCAGCATTATTACAAAACATATTTGAGATAGTATTTTAGATTATGTATAACAAATAAGCCAAAAAAAAAAATTAATAAAATTAACATTGTTTCCAGGTGTCTGTAAATTGTAATTACCAATGGCATAAAATAGATGTCAGTCTTATTAGTTTTATTACAAAATAGGTATAACAGTCAACAAAACTCCAGCTCCAATTGTCGTTGTAGAGGTTAATTTACAAGACAATGAGACAAAGATATTATAGGTCTTTCAACCACAGAGAACTGTAAAACCTGGCACATCTGTGCTGGAGGTTCCATTCAGAACCTACATCGCAAAGGTGAAAAACTGACCCCATCTTAAAGGGGTTGTCTCGCTGCAAAGATCAGCTTTCAACATGTAGGGGAACACTAAATGAAGATGTTTTCCAAATATATTGCGTTGTTAATTTTTTTTGTTTGTTAAGGAAGCTACAAGTGACTTTATCACCTTCCTGGCTCTCTGGTTCCCCAAGTGACTGACCTGTGTACATCTCCCCCCTACTGTTTGTTCTATATGATAGCAGGGAGTGATGTCATCACACAGGTTGAGGCCAGCACAGAACTCAGGATAGTG
This sequence comes from Phyllomedusa bahiana, assembly GCA_025379985.1. Classification (NCBI taxonomy): domain Eukaryota; kingdom Metazoa; phylum Chordata; class Amphibia; order Anura; family Hylidae; genus Phyllomedusa; species Phyllomedusa bahiana. Next base: position 192,290 of record JAODAL010001412.1, read on the forward strand.
AGAGTTTGTTTGTTATCTGATCTTTCAGACAAAAGAAAGTAATTACTGCTGTTTACTTAAAGCTCATGCTGTAAGGACCAGGGAAGCTTCTGAGTTAATCTAATTAGCAGAAGTCTGAATACACAGAGCTCATGTGCTAATTACAGACAACCTTATAAGATTGCTACCGCTTTATATCAGTACTCAGCATATAAACAGGTAATCCTCCAACCCTTAATTAGGCACTGATCCACATGGTAAAGAAATGGAGAACCTGTATGAGCAGCTTCACAGCTTAGTAAATTTATTTATGAGGTATTTACCTATTTTTTTGTACTCGCATATCTTGCTAAATATGAATGTGCTTAATACAGCTGAAAGAATTAGAAGGTGGATGCCAGAAAATGCAAATAAATGCAAATAAATTTACTAAGCTCTGAAGCTGCTCATACAGGTTCTCCATTTCTTTACCATGTGGATCAGTGCCTAATTACAGACAATTTCACCAGGAAGTGACAGAGCAATGCAGCATTATTTCATTCATGCATCCTATGAAACTTTGAGATGAGACAACCCCTTTAACTGCAAACACCACAGCGGAAACCTGATGGGCCAATTGTAATTAATAGGGTCTGTCGGGCCCTCCAGTGCAGATGTAAATAAGGCCTATATGTAGCTGTCAATACCGCTCTTTTAGAACATGCTGCTTTATATAAAATATAGATGGACATTCATCTGAATGGTCAGTAATGGAAATCTATGGCTGCAGTTTTATTTAGGTTTTGCTCTTGGCTTCTCTGTTCTCATGAATGGTGGGGTCACTGTGGTCAGACCTTCAGAAATCATACTTCTATCAAAGACTCTGTGAATAAGTGATTAGTGTTGTTGGTGGCACAACCTCTTTAATGCTTATATCATTTAGCAATCCTATGTCATTCTTCAAACTATCTATTACAAAATGATGTTGATTTTTAATTTTCCAAGTGGTTCATAATAACAACCACATGATTTATTTTGTAGATTAAATATCACACTAATCTAGCAATTAAAAATACATACATTTATTTCAGTAAACATAGTGCTGGGTACATAAAATAATGTCATATACTGTATATTTTCATTCCATGGTTTTTTAGTTTGTCCTACAGGGGGTTTCACATTAAAACTAGTGTTTCTTTTTCATATATTATACTTAAAATTGTCTTGCCATTGCCAGACATACACCTCTGACAGATGGTACATTTACAACTTCTATTATACATTTACTCATATAGGAAATCCTCCTGAACCAAGCTGTCTTTACACAAGTATGTTTCCTATTATGTTTAAGGTGTTTCAGCAACTCTTTTATCCATGGTGCAGTTTGATTTTAACACATAAATATACATATGGGGATAATGTAATTAGGCAATAGTCTTTCAGCAGAAATGGACTAAACATACAAATGATGGTTCTTTAAGAAATAAAATTTGAGTATGTATCCAACTTCAAAGCATCTAGTTGACTTGGTTGTGAAGCTCATAAAGTGACTACATTGAAGAAACTACTTTGATCTCAAAAGGACGGCAGATGGACCAGCACTCTTTACTGTTGAAGAATTGAAAATTACCTTTGATTTTCTATATTTAGTAGAGAAAATATTATAGCTGGGCACATATATTACCATTAAATAAGATAAAAAATGATCCCTATGTTATTCTACTAATATATTCATTATGAATGAATGTTTAAAAAAACAAAACAATTTAACATAGTTTAACATAGGCAAGATCATTCCCACTATGACTAAAGAAATAAAATATAAATGCAATGCATGTTTCAAAAGTTTTTTACCATCAATGTAAAATAATAATTTTATTTTTAATTATTATCATATAAACAATTAGCTACAAATAAAAAAAACTTCTAATAAGTAGTCCAAATGTTTCTGTGTTTTGTTACATTAGTATGTTCATACGAATATGACTTGGTGGTAACCTCTATTTTTTACATATCCTATGGTGTCTACAGGTGAATAACAAGCATACCTACCCAGCAATAGAATTACCAGGACAGGCTTCAAAAACAACTGTCGGATGTATCAGACAATGAGTCCAGTTTAACCTTGAGTATGTGTATTCAAAAAAGATGATCAGCAGAATCCATGTAGGTGTAATTAATTGGTGCAAATGCATGGTAGAACCATGTACTAAATCACAAAGGGGTCTTTTCAGGGCATTGTGGTGTTTACATATATTTGTACTAATTAATATCATCTATATTAAATGCTGATGTTCTTCTTTGTCCAAAGCTTACGAGCTCCATCTATTTAACAACATGGCTTCTTATCTGGACAGTAACTTTTAATGACAAATGAGTAATCTTAGAGTATTTTTTTATTTTTTACAGTGAGATGTAAAACTGGCTAAGAGAGTTTTCAGGCTTTGACAAACCCCTGCTACATAACATAACAGTTTCCTCATAATAAGATGGAGTCTAAATGGGAAGCAGCCAGATTGAGTCCAGCGACCATTTAAATCAATAGGCACTCCATGTACATCTCCATGGTCTTCCATGCTATTTTTTTCAGCAAGTAGGTGGCTCTCATCTTCATACTCAATAGGAATATATAAAATAGACAACCTTTTTATGTGGTGCTTAGACTTTTTAGTTAAAAGCTATTTTGCTTATCATCCATTTCTCAAACAGTAAATAAAACATCAACTTCTCTATCATCTATAAAAAATGAAATTCTTTTCCGTGTATACTTTTTATGCTCTTTTTATGTTCAGAAAATGAATTATTGGAAGAAACCGCTTTTTAATATATTCCTTGTTTACTATAATGCTGCACAATGTTTGGGAATGTTAGTGAAAGCTGTTTTCTTTTCCATCCTCATTCCCCCAAATGATCACAAATGTTCTGCTTATTTCCAGATGAACGGATATAAATTACAGATAGTGTTCTTAAGCTTCAGATGTTTAGATTTCTTAGGTGGATTAAAAATACATTCAGTTCTAAAAAGCACACAGCACATAGATTGTCTTGAATGCTTATACATTCCCTAATTTGAAACATTTCAATGTCAGACTTTTTTACAGTTTTTGATAAAATGATGCTTTCAGTATTGTGCAGTGACAGTGAGTCCTCCAGGTTTGTAATAACGCATTGCAAATAATCCTTCTAAGGTTCTGATTATAGGGTTTAAGTTCAGATCTGCAAACATCAGCTTTGATTTTTATTTGAGTTATGCATCCAGTAATGTTATACTTGTAGGTTTAGTTTTTAGTTAGGGTGCTATCACATATATCAGTTTTTTTGTGACCTTTTTTTTTCTTGAACTGGGCACCACTGATTAAATAGCTGTGCACTTTTGTGTGGCATCTAAAGCAAGGCAAAAAAAAAAAAACTGGATTTGCAATGTTTTTCTGTATAACTTGGAACAACATTCCAGGTCCGCAGCCTGGTGGCTCAGGGGTTAGTATTACCTTGCAGTGTTGGGGTCCTGGGATCAAAGGCAACATCTGCATAGTGTTTAATGTTTTTTTGTGTTTTCTTTTGGGTTTCCCACACACTCCAAAAACATACAGATAAGTTAATCTGAAATTTAGAATGTGAGCCGCAATAGATACGGGAACCAATGTGTATAATGACAATTTCTGTACGGTGCTGCAGAATATAACAGAGATTTATAAATTCATTAAATAAATAATACACAAATATCCCAGTAGGAAACTATAAGGCTCTGTCCACACGACGAGAATTTCTAGTCTGATTCCATGAGGATTTTGACTTATAATCCTCGTTTGAAACTGAAAGACAATGATTCTGATTGACCTCAATAGAAAATATTTGTTGGATTTCATATGACACGTATTTCTGCTGTGTGGTTTTCTAAACCTGTTTGGTACAAAAAAAACTTTGAACATGCTTAGGCCATGTTCACACGGCGTATTTGGGCACGTATTTCCGCCCGTAATACTGCGCTAATTACGGGCTGAAAAATGGCCCAGTTATTACGGTAATCCACAGTTCTCATAGAGAACTGTGGATTACGTCTCCTCTCCCCGCTCGGCGAATCCGCCGCAGAGGGAGATAAGTGACATGTCATTTGCTAGTGGCGTATACGCGCCGCTAGTAATGATAGTCTATGGGCTGACGAGGTGCCGGCCCCCCGCTCCTGCCCCGCCCCCGTCCACATGGCGTAATTGTGGGGCGTAATTACGACCTGCAATTAAGCTGTGTGAACATAGCCTTATTCTTTGGTCGTATTCCGTGTGGGAAACGCATGAAAATTTACTATTGATGTCAGTGGTGATGGGATAAAATCCTCATGCAATACTTACCCAAAACATTTGTACAAGTATTGCCTGTCATTACTTACGCGGATTCGTGTCCAAAACCAATGGGCATGAACTGATTCAAAAGAGACAGAAAATAAAGAAATCCGATCATAAGTCTTGCTGCTGAATCTAGATCTATCTTTGGCTCAGCAAAATGCATTAAGAGCCACAGTAGCAGCTTTTTAAAATAAAGATGTTTAAAGCCACCATTAGGATGTTTTCGTACACCGCGCTTATTTGGAAACCCCACTTCAGTTTTTTAAGTCAATAGGAGAAGGGAAAGCATCGATCCATCCTCTTTCTTTTGAATCCACATTTTTATAAAAAAAAAACTGAGGAGGTGTTTTTAAATAATACCTGTGTGTTCAAGTACCATAAGGCTATATTCACAAGGCATGTTTTTCAGGAAAAAAAATACACCATGTTATACAAAGCAGAAATCAGAAGGACAACCCCAGATATCTGCTTTGTTTTGCCTTTGTTCATGTATCCATAAAATGGATGTATTTTGTCATGTAAAACATCGATTTTATGACATCGTCATATGGGCTGCCCCAAATTGTTTAAAGGCATAGTAATCCTAGTGTATGTAAAATTTTGATTTTGCAGAAAGTAATAAAAATGCCTAAAAAATTCTCTCATTATAATTCTGGCATTTGGCAAACATAAATAATTGTGGTAATCCTAATTGACCTAAAATGGGTAAGGTATATTCTGATTTCATGTCAGATAGTGATAAAAACATGCATATGTGTCTTTTTATATAGTGCATGTAAACTTCTGGTTTCAACTGTACATATCTTAGATAGACTGTCTGAGCTTTGAATCATCCTGTGTAAATATCAGTGAGAGCAGGGAAATCAGACAATGGCTTCAAGGTGGCTCCTTTGTGAAGTTTAATATTCTAAAAATATATATTTTGGGTGCTACTCCATGTGCAACAACTTTCTACTGTGGGAAAGTTTTTTTTTTTGTTTTTTTTTTCTCCCAGGTTCATTCAAAATCTGTGATAGAGAAAAAAGAAGCTTGTTCCCTTACACATTGTATTTGGAAATACTACATGATTCCTGACATAATTTTCTGTGATTGAAAATCCATTCCATTTTATGTTTGTTTTTGCAGCAAATACATGGATTTCTGTGAGTCTTGTTAAGATGAATGGGACAGTTGCAAAAATGTATACCGCAACTCCGTTGCATAGGGTTTTACCCTTAAGGAGGCACCATATTGTGGCATACAGGGAATTTAGGTGCTCTTGTACAGGATCCATCCATGTGGTAATGCTATGTGAATAGAACTGGATCATAAACCATAAAGACATGATGGTGGATGGTAGTGCTGTGGAAATTAAATACACATATTTTTTCACCAAAACCCGGCCATTGAACATAGCTGGATGATTTTAATAACTTTGATTTAGGGATGGCTACATTATGTACAACAGTGGTCCACAATGAGTGTCTCAAGAGCCAAATGTGGCTTATAACCCCTCATTTATGTCTAGAACTCCTCCTCATTTATGTCAAGAAGCTCTAGTTACAAAACAATATTTCCACTGATATTTCTTTACATATACTCTAACCCTGTAACAAAATCAATTTGAATGGAACAATATGGTTTGATGGAGGCGTGCCAATATGTATACCAAAGTGCCTCAACTTATTAGTGCAAAGTGAAAAAATCAGGTGATACCTTTTAGAAGTTAATAGAGTATATTTGATGGTAACCTTTCCAAAGTGCTAGCTTTCTGCATCAGGATGAACTGAATCAGCAAGTGTATGCAATTTCATATTTTATTTCTACTTATTTAATGTTTTGCTGATTGGCTGAAGCTGTCATTAACCACTCATTAACACTAACATTTGAAAGTGAACAGCTCCAAGCAGTGATGTAAGCAGAAATGTGATCGCTGCCAAGCAGTGACTGCAGACGTCGGAATAAACGCCCATATAGATGGTTACCGATTTCCATGCCCAATGTAAAAGTTCAAATATATCATGTCTTTTCTTATTTACACCAATCACTCATAACATAAAACCAGTGATTTTCGTAGATGAAGTGAATAATGACTCCCTCATAGAAAATGAATCTATCAGCGAGTAGATGAACAGTTGGTTCTTGAACTAATGTGTTGGAACAGGAAAAAAAGAGAAAGTGTAAGGTTCTAAGTGACAGCTGACAAGGGCCATATTCTGATGGCCAGATGACTTGGTGAAAAATGGAAACTAATGTAGGTTGTCCCCAGTATAAAGTGGTGGTTCAAATCTTGCCCACCAAAGCATAAGGGGTGAAAAGGCTGCATGGTTATGGGCACCCAGACATCATTGTTGAGCATGTAGAGGCAAGACATCTGGTCTAGTCCAAAGAAAAGCTGTAGCACAAAGTTCATGCTGGTTGTAACATAAGGGTATGGGAAAACACATAGGGCCACATGTATGAAAACTGTCTAGGTCTAAAACTCACTTTGTTGCCCACAGCAGGCAATCAGAGCGCCCCCTCTCATTTTTCCAGAGCACTATATGAAATGAAAGGGGTGCACTGATTAGTTGCTATGGGCAACAAAGTGAATTTTAGACCTAGACCGTTTTCATACATGTGGCCCATACTGTCCATTCTAAGTGCTGTCTAAAAGCAACTGCTATTGGCATGTGAGCATCATCTCTAGACCATGAAGCAATGGGAGAGAATATCCTGGTCTGATGAATCACATTTCCATGTACATTATACTGCTGGCTGCATTTGCATCACTTACCTGGGAATATGATGGCACTAAATTGTGCCATGAGAAGAAGACAAGCCAGTGAAGACAATGTGAGCCCTGGGCAATGTCCTGCTAGGAAACTTTGGGTCTTGTTATTCATCTGTATGTTACTTTGGAAAATACCACTTATCATACCTAAAAATAGTTGCACTGTTACGTTGTAATGACAGCGACCTCCTTCAGCAGAATAATGCACTCCATGACACTGCTGTATAACAGGAATAGTTCAAGTAAGCTTTGAGTGGCAAAGACAAAAGAACTCAGCATTTTAACCTGTCTTCTAAAGTCCACAAATCTTTTTGGCAGCAAGAGGGGGAACAGTACAATAGTAGGCAGGTGGATTTAATTTTATGGGTCTTTGGTGTACAGATAGTTTCCACATTGAAATTAAAATTAGATATTCATCTGGAATCACTGCTGGAAGTCACGTTGTTGGACTTGCATTTTATTAGTTCACTATTTTCCCAGTATCTTTTTATAATATTTTTTTCTTGTTCTTTTCAAAATCCATTGGACTAGAAACATTATTTCTATGTTTTCCGGTTTGACATGTGGAGATTGATTTAATGCTTTGCTTGATGTTGCTTCATAAAGAGAAGAGCAGCTCCCAAGCTATTTTATACATGAAAAAAGACATGAAAGATGGAATCTTATGCAAAAAGCACAAATGATTATTGCATGATCAAACATAAATGATTGCCTCCTGCTTTTTATTCTTTTGAAAGATTGCTGTATTACAGTAGAAGAGGGGACATTTGCATGTGAGTTTTCTCTTATTAAAGCATGTTAAATATTATACCTGGGTTTTCAGATTTTAAAAAAATAGCCAACGTATTGTATAATATAAATATCTTTGTGTTTGCACATTTATTCTCTCAGTGCAATCAGAGAGGTCTCTTTGGGCATTTTGTTTGTGGGGCAAACCCTATAAATTTAAATCTACATAAAACATATTTACGTACTAAGTATTTTTTTCCCTTTAAAATTGAAAAATTAAAGTGCTTGATGTAATATTCTAATTACAAGAGACAGAAAAGGAAGTTTAAAAAAATTTGTTACCTACTTTGGAAAACTCCATTTCGGGTTCATCTGCGAGGTGCCCTTATAATCAGCTGTAATCTGCTGGTAACACTACAGGACATTTACTTAGAAAACAGCTCACACCGGGAACAGAAAACCCTCCCCGGGCCCCAAAACAGGAAAGGGTCCCAAAAGTGTGAAAACGGTACACCACCACCCCGAAACATTTTTTAAAACATGAGGGAAAGGGGCCGCCAAAATTTTTTTTCCCCGCATGAAAAAAAGGCCTTCTATAAATTCCAGCCATTACTTTTTTGGGTTCCCCAAATTTGCGGGCTAAAACCTTTTGGGGTTTTTGCACTTTACAAATTCAGTAAGTGATTTCTCAGTATACTCTAGTATACAGTATACTCAAATGCACAAAACAAAATACTGACACCCAATATTACCCCATATCACACGTCAGATTGCAACCTGAAAAAGTACCAAACATGAGGTATTAGTTGATATTTTGGCCAAGCCTGCAACCTACATAAAGGTGCAAATTTAATATTAGACTTTGTTCCATTCAGAACCTCTCACAAAGAGGTGAAAATGGACAAAAGGGGCCCAAAATTTCAAAATTGGGAAAACCAACAGCACCCGGGGGGACCCTATTGTTTACAAAAGGCCCCTTGTCTTGACATTTTGGGTTGCAAAAAATTTTTTTGTCTTTCCTTACGAAACCTCTTTTTTCCCGGACAGAACCCTTGGACCGATATGTAAACCCCAAGCCTTTTTTCCCCCCCCACTACACTGCTAGAAGCTGTTGCATGCATACACATAAAGCGGGGTACAAAACGGGCAACCCTTCTATCAAACAAAACTTATGAAATTATGCCCTGAACCTGCTTCTTCTACCTCCAAAACACAGATAAAGTCACTCAAGGGGATTAGAAAAGAAAGAAAGGGGATTAGGGAAAATTTTTCTTTTTTTCGATCCACAGGGAAAAAAAAAAAAAAAAAGGGGCAACATAGCCAAAAAGGGGGCAGAATTTTTACCCAAAAATGTCCCCCATATAAAAGGGTTTTTTCTGATTTAAATTTTTAATCGTCCAGCTTTGAAATGACACGGTTGCTCCTTCTACAGTGTCAATCTATAAGTCCTTCTTTACAGTGGTCACTCAGGTTACAATGGCTGCCAGATACAATATGTACAACAATCTATCGTCTTTCTTGGGACATTGCATCTTCAATCTACATGCAGTATGAAATGCCACAGGCACTTCGATCTAAAACTCCAAAAAAAATTTAAATGAAAGATCCAGCCATTCACCAAATGCATTTCACTAGAGAAACACCCAGAGTTATGAAGTGCGTGTACTGGTTGCCTTTATAGTGGTGCATTTTTTTAAAATAAAACAAAATTGCCCCTTTTAAAATTTTCCTTATATGGGGCTGCTTCTTTTTATACCAAAACTGTTGGCACGTACATATTTTTCGGTAAAAAATTTTTGTACATAAATGAGTAACTTTTGCCCCCTTTAAATAAAAAGTGATTTTCAGCTTTTACATGTAAAAACTTATATTTTATGGTAATTTTGTTTAAAAAGTTTAAAAAAGTCCATAATTTATCATTTTGTGTTGAAAAAATTTTTTTTAAGGCTTTTGGGAAACCCAAATTTCTAGGTTTTTTGTTTAAAAATCTCAAACGGGCAGTAAAAGTAAACATGATATCAGGGAACAAATGTTAAATTTTAACTTCTTTTAAAGCTTTTCAAAAGCTTGTTTTGATATTTTTAATGTACCCCCCAAAAATTGGGAAATTAAGGCCTTTAAAATAAATAATAATAATAATCATCTAAGATCAGATAACATGAAAAGCCATGATGTCTCCGTCAAGGTAAAACCCAAAACGTAAACAATAGATTTAAACCTTTTAATGAATTTTTACTTGAGGGAAACCTTTTTTTTTCCCCAATTTGGGAAATTTCGGTTAGGAAAAATCCCCACCATTTTATAAATTTTTAAAAAAGTTCTTTTTCCCCAAACATTTTTCATTTAAAAGGGAGAACCAATGAGCAGTGCAACCCTTCCTCTGCTCCCCTTTTTAAAATGAAACCCGCCCGGACCTCAGCCTTTTTTCTGTTTGGGTATGTTCACAGAAAGCTTAAAATTTCGGGGCATACAGTATGCCCCGCCCAAATTTTAACCGGGTTTTTCGGGAAATTGCGTTAATTTTTTGCCCGCAGCCCGCCCCGGCCCCCATAGAACCCGTCATTAACTCGCGGTGCATGTCAATTATCTCCTTGCGTTTTTACAATTTCGAAACTTTAAAAAAATTTTTTTTTACGCGGGCAAGGGGGGCTTTAAACCCCTAGTTTTCTAAAAAACGTGGAAAAACCGTAATGAAAGGGGGGCCCTTTTCGCCCCGGGGTTTTTGAGCCAGTAAAGCTCCCCCTAACGTGGGGAAATGCGTAAACAAAAATAAGGGGTGTTTAAATTACCCCTTAAAAAACTCTCCCAAAATTTAAACCCGCCAGTGAGAAAAAATCGCCTGAGAATGCAGAGAGTGGGCAGGTAGTATGCATCTGCATAGTCAGTGAAACCAGACATCTAACTTATGGCACAGAACAAGGAAACTGTGCTGCACTCTCTACTCTCTTCTTACTTTCATTCAATACGGGGTGATCCAATCAAGAGAGAGACCTTGCTCTTCCAGCTAAGTATACTCTAAGATGGATCCTTAGACAGGGTATAGAGCAAAAAATAAATAAATAAAATAAAAAATATATATATTATATACCCATTCTATACCTGCAGTATTTATGCCGCTTTTTGGTGTGCTTCTTTGAAAAATCAAACTCGTATGGAATTCATGCAAAAAATAAAATATTAATAATGGTACATTAATTGCAATAACCTGTATCAATAACATGAAACATTATTTACACCATATTGTGCAGTACATGGCATAAAAAAAAATTGACGTAACTACAGTTTATTCCCGATCCCCCCGAAACTTAAATAGAAATACATGAATTTTTCTTTTTACAATTTCCCAATTGGACCATAGGTTAAAATTGGTGGAATAGCATTCTTTTTATTCCTTTAAAAAAAAAATTTTTTAAAAAAAATGAATCGAAGTTAATCAGGAAAGGCTCAAAATAGGCAAATCCTTAAAAAGGTAACCTGAAAGTATATATTTTTTTTTTAAAGAGCACACAGGGTATAAAAAAAAAATAACAAACAAAAAAAAACATTGCTTATGTCACCAATCCACTGTCACTTTTTCTCCAAAGCTCACTATGTCAACCAAAGAAAAGCTTAAAAGCCAGTTATTGTCGAGACAGGAACATGGACATGTCCTCATGTATCCAAAAACAAAAATTGATCAGCACATTCAAAACTATTTTAAAGAAAATTATGCAGGCGCACTCTGACGTGTCAGCAAATAATACAAATACAAGAACATATCAGCAGCACTCTACAAATGCTACGAGACAGTCAACGTAAATATATGAACTATTTTAAAAATAAATTTTCCTAGAAATTTTTTGGGATACATGAAAATTTGAGGTTCTTAGCGCATAATTTTTTTTTCATCAAAGTTTTGAGGCGCAAATCCACCACAACAAGGTAACCACAGTTCAGATGAGAACCTACACTGTAACAGGCCTCACCTGGTGCCCACACAGGCCTGCATGCTTTCAGGGAACTCTTTACTGATTTAAAAACAGCCATTCCCCAGTACAAACAATCCAAAATCAAAAATTGATCAGCACGTCCAAAACAATTTTAAAGAAAATATTTTAGGTGCACGCTAGTGTGGCCGCAAATAATGCAAACTTAACAACATATCAGCAGCACTCTACAAATGCTAAGACACAGTCAAAGTGAATATATGAACTTTTTTAAAAATACATTTCTGCTACTTTTTAAATACATATGGCCTCATATTTAGCTATGAGTTTGTCATGTGAAAAATTCATTTAATGTCTAGAACAGCTTTTTATCGGATAGTAAGCACATTTTCATAACTTAAGTGTTGTAAAAGTAAAAGATCTGTTGATCTGATGTATAGAATAATCTCTCTGGCATTAGGCAAGGTGACTCATGCAAGAAAGGAATTCTCAAGATCTTCTATTTTGTTCATAAAAACATAATCCATAAAACCTAATTATAATTTTCTAGTTACTCATGAGTCATGAAACGTAGAACATTTTTGTACCTATAAAATAATTTTAAAATGCACTCGTGTAAATAAAAGAAGAATTATTTTATAACATTGCACCATTTTTCATAATTATAAGCAGCTTAAATCTGGAAGGGTTTGCTTTCTTGTGATTACCAATCATTATGACATACGGCTTCAATTTGCACCTCATACAGTGAGTCGGTGTGATCCACTAGAAGACAGAATATATATATTAATATTTCAGGGCCTGTAAGCCAGAATTCATTCAATGTAGTTTAGACTGTGTAATAACATTTCATTAACTTTGTATATAAAAACCCAATACTTTCTTATTGGGTCTGTGGTGGTAGTCAAGATCATGTAAGATATTGAAGTTTGTACTCTAGTAGGAATAATAAGAAGCTGCTGGTTGTGGTCAATATATTATTGCCACAGTATACTGTATATCACTTCCAAACAGATGACTGCAAGCTTTTGTTCCATATAAAACTGCTTTAAACATTATGGTTGTCATTGCAAATTTTACTTTATTTTCTAACAGAACTTTAAAATGAGGCCCCCGACGCTAAAAAGGTAATAAATAAGAAAGCTATCATAAATCATCACGCAGCATGAAAAGGAAATATAGCATCAGGAATTACAATGCGTTGTGGTATTTATATTGTTATCTTTTTATATATGAAAAAGTTTAACTTTGACTTGAACAACGTGTTTTCAGGCACCCTGAGGCTAAATCCCTACTACATCGGACAAAAAAACGAAAGTCCACTGTTTTTTGTCCAATGTATGACCACGGTTTTTGTCACATTTTGCGCAAAAACCGCGGTTGATTCTCGTTTTTTTGCTGTCGCCCCATACAATTGATTGTATGGGAATACTACAAAAAAACTCAGTGCAGGCGTTTTACACAACATGTGGAGAAAACAATAAAATGATTATTATGTAATCACCTACTATTTGTATGTAGAGATAAATAACAGCTGCAGTAAAGTGTGATTAGTCTGCCCTGCCAAACAAAAGTTCTCTCACACAGCTAGAGAAGGATAATACTTTTTGTGTAATTTTTAATTGCATAGGACTGCCTAAATAAGAAAAAAAATATTGGCTACAATACTAAAAAAATAGTTTGTTAGGAATATTGGTTTTAACAAAAATACTGCTTTCTGATGGCAGTGCCCCTTTGCTGCCCAATCAATCTCCCATGCTACACAATAACAAGATGTTTAGTTTCCATAGCAGCCAGAGGTCTAATGAAATTACTAACTCAGGTCTGCCATGTAGCCTCGGACAAGTCCAGTGGAAAATCCTGGCTGGTCCCTGGGCATGGCAGACCTGGAACTGCATTTCAGAGAGAAATGCAGGGAAAGAGAGGCAGATAGCAAGAGGTAGAATAAAAGAGTCATGTGCAGTATGTGCAGTCATAAAGCTGTAGGATGGCCCCAAGATTTAACTCCATTGGTGAGCTTCAGGGATCAACTCCACTGCTGGGACTCGGGCACACCAGTCCAACACTGTTGTCTTGACTGTAATCCTATCACACCCCGCCCCCGCACTCACGTAAAAGAAGGAATCAAAAGGTATCAAGAACCCACAAATGCAACAAATTGAAACCATTGAAAACTGCAGGTTACTCAGCAAAAAAAAAAAAAAAAAAATCCTCATACAGCTCCAAAAAGAGGAAATATAGAAAAGGCTTAATTTTCCTTATTTTTGTTTTTAAAAATAGTAAAACATTACAAAATTATATGGGTTGGTATCACTAGGATTAAACTGACCTAAAGAATAAGGTCATCATGTCAGTAAACTTCCTAAAAATTATCCTTCCATAAGTATTGTGCAACTGCATCTTTTTTTTCAAAATTTCACTACTAAAGAAATTTCCCCAATATATCCTGGTGCATTCAAATGAAATATTTAAAATACAGCTCGTTCTGAAAAAATAACATGCCTTCATAAGCTATGTTGACAGAAATATAAAAAAGTTATAACTCTAGAAAGGCAGATATAGAGATAGGATTGTCTTTAAACATATGTTATTTGGTGTAAAATACCCCAGAAAATAGGTGAAGATGCATTAATAACTGTGGCCCATTGTCTCTTACTCTTGAACATGCCTTTGCGTCACTCAGTCTGTTGATTTTAGACAATGTGATATATGGCAACTGTAACACACACACACTCACACACTCTCTGTGTGTAATAAATACAAGAAGTAAGGCCTTTTTACACTAGATAACCCAACAGAGGCAAATGTGTTTTATTTTTTGGCATACCTTTATTCAATATTGGTTAATATAACTTTTTGCTGTGCATATAATCTATATCACTATTTAATTTGCAGGGAATCCAGTAAAAAAAATATACCACTTGGTAAACAGATGTAACGAGCACTATTTGTACAGATGGCATGTTAAACTATTCATGTAGTTCATCAGTCTAATTGTAAATGTATTACAATGGCATGTTATGTTGCTAATAAACCAGAAGCTTCCAAAGACATGACATCATATGGGCTGTCCCAAATTGTTTAAAGACATAGTAACCCTAGTGTATGTAAACTTTTGACTTTGCAGAAAGTAATAAAAATGCCTTAAAAATTATATCTCATTATTCTGGTATGTGGCAAACATAAATAATTTTGGTAATCTTAATTGACCTAAAACGGGTAAGATTTATTCTGATTTAATGTCCGATAGTGAGAAAAAAAACATGCATATGTGTCTTCTTATATAGTGTATGTAAGCTTCTTGTTTCAACTGTATATGTCTAACAAATACTGCAAAATCGCTATTTGAAAAGACCCTAATCATTTTGCAAGTAATTTCTGATGTACATTGAAAATGTTCTGTAAATAGAAATACTGCTCTATAAATGTATTTAAATCTAGCTCAGACAGATTGTTTTCTTGACATCTTAATAATGCCCCTAGACAAAGAAAGAATGGGCATTTGTTTCAAAACACTGTTACTTTGACATACAGAATAACAAATGAAAATGCATTTTATGTTCCATCTCACATGAGCAATCTATTCAGATTGCGATTAAGCCCATTACAAATCTGGCAGCTATGGTAACCAACGTGCAACTTAATAGAGCATTGCAAGCACGCTTAGAAGTGCATGCATGCATGACTGTCAACATAAGGAAAGCAAAATGCAAGCACAGTTATCTGCTTTAAAGAGCACAAGTTTAAAACATGTCTTCCTATAGACAAGGTATACATTTACACAATTTATATAATGTGTTAATATATTTTTATTAGCAGGAAAAATATCCCGAATGTATTCGAAATAAAATGGGTTTCACAAAAATCTATTTTAAAATAATAAAATTATTGAATAAAAAATAGAGAAATAGAAACATTGTCCAATTAAACAACTTTAATACACATAAAATTTGAACAGCCCTGGCATGTACGGCCTATATACCTGTCTTACTGGGGGATGTATCTATATACCTGCCTTAATGAGCGGAGCTTTATATTATAGTGCTAACATACTGTCAGGATATTTTCATCCCTTGGGCACCTTTAATGAGGGATTTAAATTTTAAGTCTGCCTCGACCACACCCTGGGAGAGGTGCTGCTCCTGAGCCCGGATGACAGCTCTCAACCCTCCCAAATGAGGGTGTTCTCCAGGACCCAAAAGGGGGCCCGGATCGCACCAATCACTGCGGGCGGGGTCCGGGCAGCTTTTTAAACCTCCTCATTCCTCCACTTTTGCCTTTTTTTAAAAGGTTTTCCTTGTTTGTTTCCCGAGTCTTTTTATTGTGTTTCTGACCACGTTTGGCCCTCATTTTTGTACTACGCTCCAAACTGTGTTTGGGCCCCGCTATTTTCTGACCTTTCCCCTTGGAGTACGTTTCTTGGCTTTTTCCTTACCGCACTGACCGACCCGGACTGATTTACCTGCGATTTCCTGATGGGCCCCCACTTGGGAACGAGAGCTGTTGTCCGTTTTTGGGGGCTGCCCCTAGGGCAGCACAAACCAATAGCAGGGACATGGCTGGGGGGCAGTCAGGGGCCCCCCACCTCCTCTGTCGTGACCATACGCTTTTAATACATGTTTGGGATCCATTGTCGACCCCAAAAAAACCAAACGGCATCTAATAATACAACGGGTTTACATTTCTTTTAATAGAAAACGCAAGCCCCTTTACACGATTTATCACCAATGGTGCTCTTTCATTTTTTAGATCCGTTTTCGGACCTTTCAAAGAATTGACATGCAAATTTTTTTTCCGGAAACACACAGGAGCCCTATTTTAAACTAAGGTGCGATCCTGTCTCCAATACACATCCAAACACATACCTCATTTCTGTTGGATATTCTGGACTGTTTAGGATCCGAATGACGCTGTGTTTTTGGATGTCATTTTCGGATCCAACACGGATCCAAAAATGCTGTGTAATCGGCCCCTAAAACGCACAGTTTAGTAAACTCTTTACCATTAAAAGGGCTCTTTGATTTTGAAAATACCTACATGTTAAGAGTCCCTTGACAACCTGGCATTATGGGTTCAATTTCCCAGCAGCCCCAACAATTAAGTATTAGGCAGTAACCATTCAAAATCAAAGGATTTTTAACTGAGGACAGGAAAGGTCCTCCTGGGGGAGGTTGTTTTTAAGTGCTCCCCACCAGCAAAAGGGAAAAAATGGCTCCCAAAGAAAGGGGCCAACCCCATTAATTCTAAAATTTTCCCCAAAATGGTTAATTTAAGGGGTTTTTTAACGGGCACCATTTTAAATATAAAATCAGTTTAACAATTCTTACTATCAGTGTTGCTTCATTCAACGTATACTTGACCGATTTTGTTAAAATATTTGAGTTCTGGACATCCCTTTTTCCCTAAATGTATTAGAGTTTGAGTTTTTAACATATTTTTAAGGATTAAATTACTTTTATGCAGGCCAAGACCAGCAAGAATCTCTTCCAAAATGCTCACTTTTGGTTGACACCACAAAAGAAAGGTAAACCCTTAAAAAAACCCTAACCCCCCAACTTTAGCTTAGGGATTTTTTTTTTGTAATTTTCACAAAAATTTGTTTTGAACCAAACCAAACTAAATCATTTGAATACAAGTCGAATTCAACTTTGACTCAAATCCAGACTGCAACACTAAATCTATCATTGTCTACCACCCAAAAAAAACCCATAATTTTATATTCAAAGGAATAAAAGTAAATCAAAGGAACAAACTTGTTATGCACAAAATCCACACTAAATGAAACATGATTAAATGGCCCGCTGCAGCTAACATCACCATAATTGTTTTTTCACTAGGTGCAATATAACACTACGCTGGGGCAGAAACTTTTGCTTGACACTTTTTCTAAATGAGACTTAATGATTCTGTGCCTACCCTGTATTTTTTTATCAATATTAGGATGGGGGTTTTATGAAATATATTTATTCCATATTTTGCCCAAAAAGAAAAACAACCTGTTTTTTCACAGAGCCTTCAGTTTTTCAGGCCACACTTCGGGTTAGGCATATCATTTCTGCTGTTCCTAGCAGATCCTGTTTATAAACAGAAGTGCACAGGGCTACAGAGCTCTATTTTGACAGTATTCACACAAATAACAAGGATTTTTAACTTGTTTTTTTGCCAGACAGTGTAAAGATCTATCTACACAGAGTAGTTAGCTACACAAAAAAGTTATGTGGCAAAGTTTTTGGATTTGGTATTTCAATCTCTGTATAGAATACCCAAACACAAAATAGGACTCTCTTTTTTTCTTTCTTTCTCTCTCACCTATTCTGTGTACATGGATAGATCTACACAGAGATTGGAACACCGAATCCAAAATCCGCACCTAAAATTGCGCACAAAGTTTTCCGTTTTGTTTTTAGCCTCCCCTTTGGACAAAAATTATAAATTTTCTGCCATTTTCCTATGAATACGGGGATTTTTTAACTTTTTTTAAACATTTACGGGTTTTTTTTTTTAAATTCAACCTCAGAAAATCCGAGGTCTATGGGGATGGTTTTACAGTTGCATTTTGACCGTTTTCAAATACTAAATCCACGTCAACCCCAGCATAAAACCATAATGCAGGGGGCCCTTATACTTCCTCTATGCGATCATTTGTGGCTTGGCTAAAAACGCACCAAAAACTGCTGTGTGTAACCCACCTCAGTGTATTAATATTCTTGTGTCAAAAATGTTAATATGACTTTGGCTTCTTTTTTCTAAAAGTTATTCAGCTTTTTTAACACTTTTAGCAGAAAAGTGTCTATATTGAACTGACGATGCTTGTTTGCATTCTGTGTGCAGGTGATATAATACATTCAGCTGATAAGCTACTCTTTCCCTTTTATCATGCAGTTCCTTTGTGGAACAGAGAAAGCACAGACGTATAATGAATGAGGATCCAAAGATTACTAAGAAGGTTATCTTTACCTTAAAAAAATAAGTAAGAATGCTTCTTTCTTGGTAGCAAATAATAAATAATACTGTCAAACCCACTGTATTACAAGACTTTGATAGAGAAAACTGCTTTATTTTTGTTGTAATTCATGTATTTACTGAAAGGTATACGCTGGCTGAAAATGAATATAGTATGTACATATTGGCTTGCATTCAATATTCATAATTGTCAGCTAGTTTGAGTGCATTTATGCACAAGCTATGTGGAAAAAGTGGTAGTCCTTATAGCACAAATTAGCGAGTGTCCATCAGTTATCTCTCCATGCAGGCTAACTGCAAAGCAGCATTGAGAATAGCCCTTATCTGAAGCTACCCATGGTACAAAATGCTACTGTATTCAAAGCTTTTAACAGTCAATCAATTTTAGTGTCAAAGGTAAAAGCAAAATTCCTCATATTTACAAAAGTATACGGTTGATATGCATTTTTTTTTTTTTTTTTTTAAGTAAACCTGTTTTCTTTATTTTTGGCCTAAACTTTCAATTTGGATGATAAATTTGAAAAAAAGTTTACAGGATCTGTGCATACAGAATAATGGTATAGCTCTAATTCTACATCATAGACATTTAGGGCGACATGTATGAATGGAGCTGCGCCAGACATCTGGTGTCTTTTCAGACCAATATCCGGCGCAGCCCCGGTCATACATTTTTAAATGGTGGTTCACTCTAAGCTACAGCGAAGCTACATATTTATTGCTTTGCTACGGCATTTCTAGGTGCATTACAGCTGGAACAGGTATAACACTTTCAAAGTGGTATACCTGAGCCAGAAAGGTCGCCCTAGCGCTAGAATGCGTTTTATTTATGACCCGCGGTTCATAAATCAGGTGCATTCTATGCCTTTATTATGCGCACACAAGCCAAATTTCATGCATGTCGCTCTTACAGTATAATTATTTTTTTTGTAAGGGCATGTTCATATGGCTTAAATTGCCACGTACATCGGTGCGCATTTCTCCACGTATTGCGCATTATATGCGGTAATATGCGTGCCGCTATTACGGTAATTCATCGCTCTCATAGAGAGCTATGGATTAAGCGCTGTCTTCCCATGCGTACAATACAATCGTATTGTATGCACGGGGGAGAATTGATATGTCAATTGTTAGCAGCTCTTACAAGGCGTGTCATTGGGGCCGGCTGGGTGCCGACCATCCTGTGCTTTGGGATTCCGCATTGATCAGCGTGTGGTTCCAAAGCACATGGTGTATTGCAGCGTGTTCTATATGCACCGCAATAAGCTGTGTGAACATACCCTAATACTGTTGCTCGTTATGTTCTTCCTTGGCACAGTAAGAATGGGTTTGGCTTGAGCAAAAGTCTATGAAGGTAGCAGACTACAATTCCCAGCTTCCAGAATGTTACTTATTCTTTGTATTGCTGGCTGCTTATTAGACATCCTCATTATCTTATGCAGTTTATATTGTGTCCCCTCACTACTGAGCCTCTCACATTAGTTTCCAGTTAAATCTTCTTCTCCCCCTTCCTGTTTTGCTGAACACCTACTGGGTGTCCCACCCACCTTGGGACCCAAAAAAGCGCACATAGATTTTTAAGGATTCAGTCAATTACAATGAAATTTGATCTACACTTACCTTACCCTTTCAAAATGAAAATGATGTCACAACATACAGTACAGACCAAAAGTTTGGACACACCTTCTCATTCCAAGATTTTTCTGAGTTTTTTGGTTCCCACCCTTTCAGGTAGCTCCAAGCAAAAAAGTTTTGTTGATCTGGAAATTTTAAATATGTTAACCACAATGACATGATATGCATGAATATGGCAGTATTTTCAGTGACTTTTGGACAAACCCGCCTCCGGTGGTATTGCTAGACATCTGTCCCTCACATTCTAGATGGTTTTTGCTGACATTTTTGAATGTTCTAAACCATGGGGATCTGACAATATGCCCATAGTTTTCAATTTTTGCCAGGTAGAAAATGCAGTGTTTGATGGCAGCTGTCATCTTCTAAATTTCTTTGTGAATTCTTTTTGACATGCTTTTAATGACTCGACAATGAAGACTGAATCCTGCACAATGTAACTGTACATTTTACAGGAATCCTGGATGTAAACTGCAAAAGCACTTCTTACAGTGTACTGAATCGACAGACTGAGCAAAATGACTCCAGCTGTGTCCATCGCTTCCTCGTCTTTTGCCAAATAGGCACCACAGAGGTTTTCCTCCTGGTTTTCTGGTGCCTACAGTGTAGCCAAGCAAATCCTTTTGATTGTTATAGAGAAAGCTATGTGCAGCTCACATTTTTTGTAATATGCCGAATAGTTTAAAATTATTCATGCTATTTTGGGTACCAAATACAGTAGGTTACCTGGTAGCTTTTCTTGCTTCAGCTTCTCATGCTGAAACTGAGCATCCTCAACCAGCAATTTGAAGTTGAACTTCGTAACTTTAGGTAAACTGCTATAAGCATCACACTTGGGAAAGTAAGTGATCATTATGTCTAAAATTAATGAAAGGATTTAAATATTGTATAGGGAAGATTTGTATTTTGCACCAAATACTATAGAGGAGTAAAATTTTGTATGTATTTTACGCTTTTATACTCGTTTACATATAAAGCTGCTGTTGGTATTGGTTTAATAACGATCTACAGTCAGATATGTGTCACATTAACTTAGTTTTGAATGTGCTTTCTGGATTTATTTGTATTTTTTTCTCTATATATGGCCATGTTATAAGGCATGATACTACTTTGTGTTCATTTTTTGGACCTTTTAATATTTCACCACCCACCACACCCTCTGACAGTGTTGCATGCAGCTGTAGCCCAGTAGATAGAATGACTGTGTGATCTTCTTACCTATCTGCTAACCAGGGGCGTAACTAGAGAAGCCTGGGCCCCAAAGCAAACTTTTGGATGGGCCCCCCTCCGGAGTTACGGCGGGTGTTGGGAGTTGCGCTAATACGTGCGCACTCCCGCGATGAGGGGGGCCGGCAGTCCACCGGCCCCCTTGACATGTCACTTATCTCCCTGTGCGTACAATACGATTGTATAGGATGCGCAGGGAGGGGGGCAAGGCGTAATCCATAGTTCTCTAATTATGGGGTGCATTTCGCCGACTATTAAGCTCAGTACACCGTGCAATACGTGGCGAAATACGCCCCAAAATAAGCCGTGTGAACATACCCTAAGGCTGAAGGGACTTGGGGGCCTAGACAGTGGGAATGGATGGTGGACTGAAGGGCCTGTATGGGGGGCTAAGGGTCAGGATGGAGGGGCTGGGAGTTATGGACAGGGGGACCTGTATGGGGGGCCTATAAGGAGGGCTGGGAGGCCTGGAGGGAGGTCCTTGACAGGGGGTCCTGTATGTGGGGCCCGGACAGGAGGGAGGCCTGTATGGGGACTGGGGACCTGGACAGGAGGGAGGACTATATGGGGGCTTGGGGTCTAGGGGGGCCTGTATAGAGGTCCAGGGGGCCTGGGTGTCCGGGGGGCAGTATGGGGACCTGGGGCTCCAGGGGGGCCTGTATGGGGGCTGTCGGGCTCCAGGGGGAACTGTATGGGGCCTGAGGCTCCAGTGGCCTGGGGCTCCGGGGGGGGCGGTATGGGGGCCTGGGACTCCAGGGGGGGGGGGGGCTGTATGGGGCCTGGGGGTCCAGGGGGGCTGTATGGGGGCCTGGGGCTCCAGGAGGACCTGTATGGGGGCTGGGGCTCCAGGGGGGCTCTGTATGGGGGGCTGTGAGGCCTGGGGCTCCAGGGAGGCCTGTATGGGGGCTGGGGGGCCTGGGGCTCCAGGGGGTGCTGTAGGGGCCTGTGAGGCCTATTAGATTTATACACAAAGAGAAGCTGCCCTGTGTGCAGAAGAGGCACAGCCTCGAGTCACATATCAGCACATAGAGAGGTTTCCTTACACTTACTTGTTCAGTGACTACAGGGCCCTCCCTCTCTCTGTGCGAGGGCTTTCCTCTGCAGCCTGGAGGATGTCAGGATTCAGCTCCGTGAGGCCCCGCTTCCTGGGCGAGCCTCACTCATGTAATCTGTAATCCCGGCTGCAGACACAGAGAGGGGCCCGGGGGGAAGCAGTAAGGAAACCGCTCTATGTGCAGATATGTGACTTGGGACCGGGTCTCTCCGCACACAGGGCAGCACCTCTTTGTGTTTATGGCCGCACGGCCCTTCTTTCCTTGTGAAACAGAAGGGCCCGCTCTTAGCGCGCCCCCTGTTTCACACTGGTCTCCGGGCCCCAGAGAGCAGGCGCAGGAGCTGAACCACAGGGGGAGCAGACATATCAGCAGCGGGCCCCTTAAGGTCCCGGGCCCCGTGGCAGCTGCTAAGTCAGCTCCCCCTGTAGTTACGCCCCTGCTGCTAACATTAACAGATAAAGTTTTGTAAAAATGTATAAACAGTTCAATTAAATCAGGCAGCAACATGAAGATGGCAAATGGATTCTGCTCAGAGTTTTCCAGGTAGAGGTGTGGCACAGATTCGTATCAGGCAGCAATAGCCTGCTATACTGTAAGTCCATCCGCTTATCTCTGAATTTATTCCAGATTGATTAATTATCCATTGGTCGCCACTTTTATGTATCATATAGCATATATTCACCATGTACCAACCATTACCAGTCTCCATTCTATATGCTGATAGGTAAGTCCAATAATAATGGCTTTCAGTTTTGCAGTCTATTGTATGGTTCATTAGATCTTTCATGTCACTATATTTTATTCAGTTTCGTCAAAAACATATTGTTGTTTGTCCCATATAAAATGCATTGAAATTGTCTTAAATTCAATATCTCCAGGATCTTCATATGATAACCTGCAGATACGATAAGGTCAAACACTCTTGATCATTATAAGGAGACTAAATAAAGCATGATGCAAGAGTCAATTTCATGAATAAGATTAACTCATGAATATTTTACTGTATCTTTTCTCACTGGGTTTAATGTTTTTGCAGATGGAGATCGGTCACTTTTTGTCTTCTTTTCATAACGACCATCTAGTCTATCATTTACATTGAAATAATGACAGTTCTGTTGATTCTACGACTTCATTGCGCCTTGCATGCTATATGATGGTATGTTTATAGGCTTCCATTCCCCACTATTCAGAGGAAATTGTAGAAATTAACTGGGTATCATTTGTTTAATAGTTCACTTCTGGCATCCTTTCTTCAGATGAAATCTAGATAAGAGTAAAGAAACACATTACACTAAGGGATTTTATGTTTGCTTCAAATCTAATTTTGATGATCTATTTACTGTTAATACCTAACTGACTATTTATATCCATTTATACTCTTGTTTTCCTGCTCTGTAATTGCTTGTATCATTTGAAAAATTTGGACTCATTTCAGTTTTTTATGTTTTACTGGTAAATGTAAACTGAGCCTGAAAGACATATTTCTGATATTACTATAATTTGTTAGTGTATACCAGAAGAACCATTAATGAAAACAACCATCTTTTAACTGAGATAATAATGTAGCTACAGTCTTTTTACTCACGATGATAACATGAGTAAGTGAATGAGTGAATGAATGAAAAAAGCTTATGATTCAGATTGTAAGTCTGTTTTCCCTTAGACTTTTCAACTGCACAATATAGAGGTATTTTCCACCCTGCGGGCCGATAAGATATATGGAAGTTTAAATAAGGAGTAATACACTTTTTAATAGCCCCCAAACTCCATCCTCTTGTGTATCTTTTATATAGTTCAGACTTTCTAAAATAATTTTGGGAGGGAGCGTTGTGCTACTGAAAGGACGTGGGGAAAACAGATTTCCATTCTAAATTACAAACTTTCCTTGCGTCCTTTCCAGCAGCACAATATGGTGATGTGGCAAGCAGAACCTAGGGAGAGACCAGACACACAGAACACAGAAATGACCTCCCAAAAGAGGTCATCTGAGGAACTTTGAGATATTCTGTTGATATTTTGTAGTGCAGAAGGTATGAGGAGATTACCAAGAAGCTGCAGGGCAAATCTCTTGTTCTCTCACTGGTGAAAGTTGAAAGAGCCCTGGTTCTATGGGCTCGCAGGAAGGTAGGAATGTCCACAGCTTCAGATCTGTAAGGATAGGCTATTATGTACCCGATCCGGTGGGAGATGGAGGATTTGGCGGCTTCTTGTCCTTTTTTGCACCAGAGAAGGAAATGAGCAAGTTTTCATATTTTCTGAAAAGGACAGTCCTTTTCGGATATGTTCTTAGACATCTCACCTTGTTGAGCTGGCAATATTTCTATTTTGGAGTAGGAGGCTCTACAAAAGCCAGAAGGCTAACACTCTGGTGGATGTTTGCCTGCAAAGGGACTCTAAACCTTGGGAGAAAACGGAGATTCACCTTGACTTGGAGCAATATAGCATAGGGATCGACTGATTCTGAAGCCTGCAGCTCTCCAAAGCATATAGCAAAGGTTATGGCCAAGAGGAAGGCCATCTTTCAGGATAAGTATTGGAAGAAAGATTAATCTAAGGGCTCAAACAGATTCTCACACAGCTTCCTTAGGGCCAAGAGTAGATCCCACACTGACACTGTGTGAATGATCCTAGGTTTCAGCCTGGATGTTGCTTTAAAAAAAAAACTCTTCACTAAGAGGTAGATTATAAGGCACACTTCAAAGGAGGCAGACAAGGCTGCTACCTGTATCCTTAGTGCTGAAGGGCTTATAACTTTGTGAAACCCTTGTTGAACTCTTTGGGCCATGGCAAGAGCAGGGAAATCCCAACTAAGTTTCTTGGGCCTTATATATTAAAATGGTCTAGGTGTAAGACTTTCTCCATTGCTCATAGCATTCATTCAGGGTGCCACTTTCATTTTTTCAGAGCACTATATGAAATTAAAGGGATACTCTTCTTAGCTTTTCAAAATGTTCAGACTTTCTGGGTGGTATATGGTGGAGAGGAGATGCAGATACTTTTCCACAAAGGAGAAGATCTGATACACAGAGGAGAGGAGGAGACAGGAAGGAAGTGTTCTGTAGGCAACAGGAAAAATGCAGAACCCACAGCACACAAGCAGAGGTACATGAAAAGAGGTTTCTTAGACCCAAAAAACTTTCCAACTTTCCATAAAGAAAGGGGAGCACAATTATTGTAGCTTGGAATAGTGAAGTAATACCAGCTCACCTAAAATGACAGTCTGTATGGCATGTTGCAAGGATGAACTGGGTGTTGTATTTTAGTTTATTGTATTTTAGTTTATGCTAAAATTAAGGGTCACACGCTCAAAACGTGTCAGCCTTAACTGACTTTCGCTACTGACTTTTTATGGATCTACAATAAATGCAACTATGGATTTTAAAAGCTGCTGGATTTGACCTTATTGATCCTACTTGTATACATCTGTAGCTGGCTGCCTCTCGAATTCGGGAATTTGAATAAAATACAACAATACTAGTTGTAATACTAAAACTGAATGAACTGACCAATAGAATGCTGTTGGATGAATCACATGATAGCATCAAAGTGAATAGGTGCAATCAATTAAAATAAAAAAAAACCAGCTCTAATATCTAGGTCAAAGCATAATTATTGCTTAACAAACCAGAAATGATACTTATAAACGCACAATAAATATGGTGGACACAACATGAAAGACCCAAATAGGCATGCTCGAATAGCCAAGAATGCTCAGTAGACCAAGAATGCCAAACACAACTTTGCCTTGAAAGGAAAGAGGGAGGAACCAGCAAACCTGCAAAAGAAATTTATTTTAACTTCACAGAAACCAAACAAACTTAGTGCAGAAAATCTACTTAGCTTAATGAGGTCCCCCTCTACTACATCCCATAGGACAGAAAAACTACAAGTGGGTGGAGTTTTAAACTTCCATCTGACCTATCAATCCGCAGTGTGGATATCCCAATATTGTGCTGATGGAAAGGACACAAGGGAATCAACTGATGATTGAATTTATTTATGTGGGAATTCTTTTTCTAATTCAGTTATTATTTTCTTGTTTACTTGTTTATTATTCATTTTAAGTTCCTAGGTTTAAGGAGTACTATCCTTTTTCCCCAAAAAAAAATCATGGAGGGAAGTCATTGACACTAGTGTTTTAATGGAAATGGCACCATAGTTAAATTAGCCAAATTTATTAGGAGACATATGTGTCTTAATACCATATATTCAGCACATCTTTTAGTAGTCTGTGTGCCTGAAATTGAAAAATCTACCAGTTATTTATGTTATACTTTTCGGCTATTATTTTCAGAATTTTAACCACTTACCAGCATTTGACAAAAACGTAAGTCATAATGTAGGTGAGGAGCTGTTAATACAGGTGATGGCCATCACTTTAAGCCAGGATCAGAGACTGCTTTCATCCCGACTGTAGATGCCATGGTGATCGCAGCTATAGCATCTAAATGAATGAAGAACAATGCTGCGCACGTGTCTTTTCACGATCAGCCGCCCTGCACCGAGATTGCGGTGTGCCAAATTGTCACCATGACACATACTGTACAAGCAATTGCACCCCTTAGGCTATGTTCACACGGGTGAAATTGGGACGCATTTTATGCCGTACTGTGCTCAATACGGGCCGAGATACATCCAAATAATAGAGAACTATGGATTACGCCTCCTCTCCCCGCTCACACAATATGCCGCGGGGGAGATAAGTGATATGTAAATTACTAGTGGCGAATACGCGCCGCTAGTAATGAATGTCTATGGGGCCGACGGGCTGCTGTCCCCCCAACTTCCCCCGCCCAGACCAAATTACGCCCCGCAATTATGCCGTGTGAACATAGCCTTAGTGGTAAAGGACCTCAGAGGAACTACAGGTTCAAGTAAAAAAAAGTTGTAATATATATATATATATATTATATAACAGTTTGAAATACCACTCTTTTGCTATTCTACACATAAAAAAAGTTACACATAATTGGTATTGTAGCGTCCATAAAAGTACGATCTATTAAAGCAGAACATCATTTATTCCGTACGGTGAACACTGTAGAATAAAATAATTGCCAGTGACAAAATTGTGTTTTTTCTGTCATTTCACATCCCCAAAAATTTTTAATAAAAAACCTATCAAAAAGTCTTATGTATCCCAACATGGTACCAGTACAAACTACACTTCAGCTCACAAAAATTGAGCCCCCATTCAGTTCATAGATTAAAAAAAAAAAGTTATTGGTCACAAAAAATTGTGTTGCAGCGCAAATTAATTCTTTTTATTTTTTTTAAAAGTACTAGAACATAATCATAGCTCTGCTTCCAGTTTCATACTTACAATAATGTAAACCTGTCAGGTGGTTTATGCTGCCTCATCTGAAAGCAGAATATGATAGATGGAGAGAAGCTGAACTCTTTGTCATATAGGTTAATACAATGTCAAGTCACATTATTATTACCATCCGCTAATGTCCAGAGTAACCACCATGTTCAGCACAGAGAGCAGCTAGACTGGCTGGAAGGTTTTCGTAGGTTGCTACAGGTATCTGGAGCCACGCCGAAAGGGGTTTTCCAACATAAAGTAACATAAAAGTAGCTCCCACTGGTACAAAATAAAGAAAAATGCACTAAATATTTTAATCCTTTGCTAATCCAAGATTAAAGCCCTCCAATGTTTATTGACATCCAGTCGGCATCAGAGTGCGTCCCCAAGCCACAGACAAAATACCGGTTGGATTTTCCAACTAGTATTTTGTCCTTTTTTGGCACGCAAGGGGATCACTTTTTTGTCCGTGGTTTGTGTCCCCCTTCACACCCACATGTTCATGTTCTGTCCGAAAAGTGGGCAGAAGAATGAACATGTTCTAAGTTTTTAGGTACGCAGGAGGTGTCAAAAACCGTCTGGTGGAAAATCCGTGCAGTGTGGACTGCTACAAAGATTTTCTGTCTAAATCAATGTATAAGGTTGACAGTTGGTTTACAGATGTTTTTCAAATCCAAAATTCCAATCCTGTGAACCTGACTGAAAACACTGTCGTGGGGACAAGCCCTTAGATTGCTGCAGCTAGTCAGTGGCCTCAGTGTTCACATGCCAATCCATTGACATCACCACTAACAGAGTTTTCTCACCACATTGATTAGCTTTAAACATGCAGGCAGAGGTCAATAAAGGTTATTACCAAATACATTGCTGTTCTGGTTTTGCTTCCTTTCCGAGCTAGAGCAGTTTTTATTTCCTGCTTGTGTACACAAGCTTCTCTAGGTTACCAACCACCTGTATCTGCTTTTGCAGCAGTGACTGAGGTGGTGACATCACTCCCTGATGTATTTTATCAGCAGCAGAGGCGCTTGTTTGTTTCTTACTGACAAACTTTAACTCTTTACATTCCTGTAGTCTTCCACGCTACTACTTAAACCCTTCCGTTAGCAATTTTCCTCTAACAGGCTCAGCTAGTAATAGCAGAACTGATATTCCAAACACTGCTGTAAAACCACCCACAGCATTATCAGAAAGCTGGCTGTGAAGAGAAGGCTGTGTGAAACAGCATAGTGAGAACACCCCTTTAAAGATGTAAATGGTGATGCCAATGGAACGGCATGGAACCGCTGTTGCTTGGTGCTCTATTCAAATTCTGCACCTCTCGTTTATTAAGATGTACAGCTTTAGTAAACCATTTTCCAACATACTTTGTGAACATAATTCATGTTTATTTTGTAACAGTTTGTTTTAAAATAAATTAAAACTTATTTTCTCTGAAAAGACTCCTAATGGTTTAATAAGCCACTGTTTTACAGGGCATTTAATGACTTTTCCAAGCATAATTCCATTTTGCCTTTGTTATTTTGCTTCAGTGAATTCTCTTTTTATAGTTTTCTTTCCAATTTCCTTTTAGTTTTTTGTTTGTTTTTTTTTTCACCCACGGGGTATTCTACTGGCTGCCAATACTTTCCTCGCACCATGCTGTTAATATTAGTCTTAGTATTCTATCCAGTGAGTCAGCTGGGTACTGAAACATTCCCTGAAGGTGAGCAGGTGCATTAAATAGCTGGAATTGCTGGAAGAAGATGTAAGCACCCAGCTGCCTCTGAATTTATTTGAATTCAGTGTAGACCAGTCTACTCTATTGCCTGAATACAGCTGTACAATATACAATCCAAATGCATTAGATGTCAACAGCGTTTTGCTCTCAACCATCTGATTAATATTAAGTTAATTTTTAAAAAAAAAACGTCATAATTTTGCTAATGCTGTAATTACAGTTTGTGTGTTGCACTTTGACATACTTAGGCGTTAAATATCAGGTGTTACAATTTATTCTAATCAAAATGTTATATCTTAAGAAAAAAATGATGTGAAAATAATGAAATCCCTGTTATTTGTTATTTACATTTAAATAATATATTTAAATAAAAAACCTAGCTGATATGTTTAACCACTCGGAAGATTATAATCTAAATTAAATTCTTAAGGGGATATTGATAACAAGTTGAATAACTTTAAACAAAAGTAGATAAAGACTATTACCAAATATATTGATGTTCTGATTTTGCTTTCATTCAGAGCTAGAGCATTTTTTACCTCCTGCATGTGTACACTACTCTCTGCTCTAGCAGCAGTGACCTGGATAACCAGGAGCATCACTCCCTGTTGTGACATCAAAACAGCACAGGAGATTGTTTATTTCTCTTACTGACAAACTTCAACCTTTAGAGCTCTGTAGCCTTATGCACTGCTGTTAAAACCCCTCCATCACCAATGTTCCTCTAATGGGTTCAGGTAGAAATAGCAGAGCTGATATGCAAATCACTGAGGTAGAATTGCCCACAGTATGAACAGAAAGTGGTATTCTGAGGCTTGCTGTAAAGAGCAAGCTCTGTGAAACCCCCGGATGGGAAAACTCCTCTAGTATTTTATATTTCTAAATTAATACTACTAATGGCAAGACTTCATGCACACAACCGTTTTCACAGTACATAATATTAGGCATAAATTACAGCTGCTATAATACCAAACTCAGGTTTCTCTGATCCTGAGTCTCACTGGATGACTGTACAAGGTTTGACCTAACATTGGGCACTATATAATGTTATCAAATAAACAGCAGAAATCACTCAGTCATTTTGTCCATTTCTCCTAGATAGGATGGAAAAACAAATAGTTATTCATATTTTGTACAGAGTATGCAGTTGTGTGGACCAGCTCCAAAGTAAGGCCCCATTGACATAACAGTTAGGTGGCTCTCTCATTCTATGTACCATACATATTTGCCTGTGTATAAACAAATGGGGCATATGCAACTGTAATTTGTACCATGATGTGGCCCGAATAGTTTTGTATGGGTGCTAGATTACAGACAAGGCTTGCCCTTGAAAGCATTAAACACAATGGGCGACATGTCCCAACACGCCAATGCCAGTTTTTTGGTCTTTTTTTGCACCAAAAACACTTTTGACGCCATATTCTCGATGTAAATGAACTGTCATACACCAAAACTAGGCGAATTATATGCCGGGCATAACACATTGTAATGCACCTAAAAATGATAAGCTATACGCCTCCATAACGCAATGCGCCTATTGAGGCGCATTACATATACTAGTAATGATAAGTTTTGCGCCTTTGTTGCCCAGTGCACCTCGAGAGACGCATTATATACACTACCAATGATACAATATGTGCCTTTTTAGGCACATTAAGTTTACCAGACATCAGATTTTTGAGAGGAACGGACTTTCTGGCGCACTTTACACTGATTTAATGCGCCTAAAAACTGCCAATTTTCGGACATGTTGCCTAATGTTCTTTCTAGAAAACTTATTTTTTAGTTTATTGTTGTAGACTAATGTAAAAGAAAACATAATGGGTAGATAATGTTGGTATTATAGCAAATTTAAAAAATAAAAATGAAGAGCAGCTGCAGTATTTTTTTGTTTTTTTCACAGTTTGATTTCTAAAAAAATTACATTTATAAATCAATCCATTTATAGTGCTTTTGTTTGCAGGATGCAATCATGTTAATATGTTTCTTACATTTACATTATAGCAATTTTTAGACTTTAAACATAATAGAAAAGCACTTAATTTACTGCTCTCAGCATGTTCACATTATGATTCCACAATACTATGCACACTGATGTATATTATTATACATTACCATATATTCACTGTAGAATAGTAGTAGTCTCAACTATCTGTGACTGTCTCATTGTGCAGAGGGTTACTTGTTGCTGATTTCATGTTATATACTTAATGAATATCCCCAAACACTTATTGTGTAAATTCAAATCAATTTGAATTTGTAATATATCGCTAAAAATCTACATTTTATCTGCTTTTCATTGATAAAAGTCACATATTTACTTTGCATAATTTCCTTTCTTATTCCAAAGACGTACTTTGCAAAATGTATTATTTTAGTTATTTTTCTCGAGTTACAGGAAAAGCATGGCAAACAGTCGGTCAAGGGCCATGTGGTGGAATCTGTATCTATCAGACATTTGTAGTATATCTTGTGGATATGCATCAATTGTCTGAAATAGAAATATCTCTTTAATCTATAAATTTATAGTAAAATTATTACATTTTGTTGCTTTAATGGGGTTAGCTCACAATGATGTTTCATAGAAACACAGTCAGCTTCAGATTCATGCTTCCTGGTCAGGTTGTGGGTGGGTCTGCAGTAATGATTGGCACATCAACTCTGCTATTCCTAGCTGAGCATGTTATGGTGACATGACTGCTAGTGCATGAAGCTACAGAGTTCTAAAGGGTGAATATTTGTCATTAACTTACATAAACAAGCTCCTGTGCTACTGATAACACTTAGCAAGGAGTGACAGGGAAGCTTGGAGCAATCAGAGCAGAGAAAGGTGGTTGGTAGCCTAGAGAAACTTGCATAACATAAGCAGTAGATAAAATCTATTTTATCACCTAAACAAAACAAATTTAAAACCGCAGTCTATTTGGCAATAGTCTTTATTTACCTTTGCCTACATATATAAAGCTAATCATTGTGTGGAGAAATAACTTTTAAGCCAAAAAACAACATTGCAAAATGTTTACCTGTCTAGCTAAAATTAATATAATGGCTGTTAGGCATACAATAAAAATGGTTTACTAGAGAAAGTGCATATGTCTTTTCTACCATACATAGAGGCACAATTCTTTCAGCTATATAACTCAAATGCTGTACACTCTTCTTTTACAAAAAATGTAGTAGTAGACTTCGTCTATCATATCTCCTCTACAAAAAAATAGCAGGAGTACACCCTGTCCTTCTATCTTGTATGTCTTTGACAATAGGATACAAACTTCCCCATACACCCATATACCAAGATTCCTGTCAATTTCTCTCTAACCTGGACAATCCCAGTCCTCACTGGAGTTCAATGTGGTTGTCTCATCCTTAGGAGACACCCACCTGTATCTCTCTCTACAATGTTTGGGATGTACAGTGGGTACGGAGAGTTTTCAGACCCCTTTAAATTTTTCACTCTTTGTTTCATTGAAGACATTTGATAAGATCAAAAAAGTTCATGTTCTTGCTCATTAATGTACACTCTGCACCCCATCTTGAAAGAAAAAAAAAAAAAAAATGTAGATATTTTTGCCAATTTTTTAAACAAAAAAATCTTAAATATCACATGGTCTTGCATATTCAGACCCTTTGTTCAGCATTGAGTAGAAGCACCCTTTTGAGCTAGTACAGCCATGAGTCCTCTTGGGAATGATGCAAAAAGTTTGGGGATCCTCTGCAATTCTTCCTTACAGATCCTCTCCAGTTCCCTCAGGTTGGATTGTGAACGTTGGTGGACAGCCATTTTCAAGTCTCTCCAGAGATGCTCAATTGGTTTTAGGTCAGGGCTCTGGCTGGGCCAGTCAAGAGTGGGCACAGAGTTGTTCTAAAGCCAATGCTTTGTTATTTTAGCAGTGTGCTTATGGTCAGTGTCTTGTTGGAAGAGGTTTTCATTTGGGATTTCTCTGTACTTGGCCACATTTATCTTTCCCTCAATTACAACCAGTTGTCCTTTCTCTGCAGCTGAAAAACACCCCCATAGCATGATGCTGCCACCACCATGTTTCACTGTTGGGATTGTATTGGGCAGGTGATGCGCAGGGCCTGGTTTTCTCCACATATACCACTTAGAATTGACACCAAAAAGTTCAATCTTCGTCTCATCAGACCAGATTCTTATTTATCATAGTCTGGGAGTCCTTCATTTGTTTTTTTGCAAACTGTATGCAGCTTTCATATGTCTTACACTGAGGAGAGGCTTCCATTGGCACACTCTGCCATAAAGCCCAGACTAGTGATGGGCTGCAGTGATAGTTGACTTTGGGGAACTTTCTCCCATCTTCCTACTGCATCTCTGGAGCTCAGCCACAGTGATCTTGGGGTTCTTCTTTACCTCTTTCACCAAGGCTCTTCTCCCACGATTGCTTAGTTTGGCTGGACGGCCAGGTCAAGGAAGAGTTGTGTTCGTCCCAGACTTCTTCCATTTAAGGATTATGGAGGTCACTGTGCTCTTAGGAACCTTTGGTGCTACAGAAATTCTTTTGTAACCTTGGCCAGATCTGCGCCTTGCAACAATTCTTTCTCTGATATCATTGGGAAGTTCCTTAGACATCATTATTCTCATGTGCTCAGACATGACTGTTAGCTGTGAGGTCTTATATAGACAGGTGTGTGCCTTTCCTAATCAAGTCCAATCAGTTCAATTAAACACAGCTGGACTCCAATGAAGGAGTAGAACCATCTCAGGGAGGATCAGAAGGAAATGGACAGCAGGGTGGTTAAATATTTTGTCACAGCAAAGGGTCTGAATACTTATGCCATGTGATATTTCAGTTTTTCTTGTTTAACAAATTTGCAAAAATATCTATTTCTGTTTTTGATGGGGAGCAGAGTGTACATTGAGCTAAAAAATGAACTTTTTTGATCTTACCAAATGGCTGCAATGAAACAAAGAGTGAAACATTTAAAGGGGTCTGAATACTTTCTGTACCCACTGTATGTGTCCAAAGACAACTCTCACCAGTGCTTTGGTGGCAGATCACTTATCTCAACAGCTATCTTTGAAATATCTACAGATTCTTCTGTAGCTTGATGGCATGGAGAAGCCTGTCTCTGTGCCACAGGTCGGCTTGACCCAGGAACAACTCCACTCCAACGCTAAGGGTATATGCAGATGGAGTCTTGGATATGTTTTTGCAATACCTAAAACATATTACATCAAACACAAAGTGTGGTACATTTGGATATATGTTTTCTGGACTGCAAAAACATATCCCCATAGTTTCTATTTCATTATCAATGTGTTAAACGGCTCAAGAATTGACATATCACTTCTTTGAACACATACGATTAACGCAATGCAAAAAAAGTATGTAAAACATGTATCATTTGAACAACAATATGTATATTATATTGAAATCAAAGTAATCACACGTGAACATTGCTAAATACATATTGGGGTCCCTTTTTGCGGTATGTAAAAATTACCCAAAAACATATTTAACAAATGCCGTGTGAACATATCCTAGCCTGGACTGTAAGGCTATGTTCACACAGCTTAACTGCGGGGCGTAATTACGCCCCGCAGTTACGCCGTGTGGCCGGGGGCGGGGGCCGGAGCTGGGGGAGGGAGCGGGGGGGCCGGCACCTCCCCGGCCATAGAGAATCACTGCTAGCGGCGTGTATACGCCGCTAGAAAGGGACATGTGAATTATCTCCCCCCTCGGCGTATTCGCCGAGCAGGGAGAGGAGACGTAATCAATAGTTCTCTATGAGAACTGTGGATTACCGTAATGAATGAGCAGTTTTCAGCCCATAATTTGCGCACTTCGGCCCGTAATTACGGACCGAAATACGGCCCATTTTAAGCCGTGTGAACATGGCCTAAGAGGATGTTCACACGGCATTTTTTAGATACGTGTTTGGGTACGTATTTCTATTTTACATTAGTTTCAATATAAAACATGTATCGGCATTCAGGCGATACATTTTTTACATATGTGTTTGTGATGCGTTTAACGGATTCGATCAAAGAATTGACAGGTTAGTTCTTGATGCGTTTTATGCATCACAAACCTTATTGAAAACGATAGGGAATGTTTTCACAATCCAGAAAACGTATAAAAACACATACCACACTTTGGGTACGTGTTTGGATACGGTTTACGCAATACGTTTTTCGGATCGAAAAATGTATTGCCAAATGCTGTGTGCACATACCCTGACTGCAACTACTTCACATCTGAGCTGCCCCTAATAACAAGAGCTAGCTAACTGATTACTAACTCTTCCCATTTTCACAACATTCCCTGTTTACTACTGTTTGGGTTTATACAGTCACATCATAAATCTTCTTAAAGTAACACTATAAAGCACATAAATCACATTACAGGTCTTGTAAAATCATTCAAAACAGTACAAATTGTATTAAATAGCTTGCATACAAAATAATTTCAGTAATGTAGCCGCACTGCATGTCTCTGAATTTACACACATACAGAGGATTTTTGGTGTGATGGATGTTATAACAAGTCTTATATTCTGAGTATTCTAGAGAAAATGAGGCTGTTACAAGGAGGCAAACAGGCTAGTACTGGTTATAACGTACTCCATTAACTGCTGTAAACCATAGTTGCCAACTTTTGAAATTGAAAAAGCAGGAGTTTGTAGTGGGCGGCGCGCATAGCACATGGACACGCCCATCTTGACGGTGTGTCACGCCCCTTCAAAAAGCCACACCCACTCCACCTAACTGCATAATGGCTTTGGAAGAAAGCCAGGTAGATGCCCTTATAGCCAGGTAGTAGCCCCCCCATAACCAGGGGAGTTGCCCCTTACAGGCAGGTAGATGCCCCTTGTAGCCAAGTAGATGCCCCCCTTTGTTTAGCCCCAAATAGATGCCTCCTTTGTTTTGCCAGGTAGTTGCCCCCCTTTGTTAGCCAGGTAGATGCCCCCCTTTGTTTGCCAGGTAGATGCCCCCTTTGTTTGCCAGGTAGTTGCCCCCTCTGTTGCCAGGTAGTTGCCCCCTCTGTTTGCCCCGGTAGTTGCCCCCCTGTTTGAAAGGTTTGGGGTGCCCCCTTTGTTGCCGGTAGGCCCCCTCTGTTTTCCAGGTAGATTTCCCCTTGTTGCAGGTATTCCTCCCTTTGTAGCCCGGTGTGCCCCCTTGTTACCGGTAATGCCCCCCTTTGTTTCCAGGGGAGTGCCCCCTTTGTTCCAGGTAGATGCCCCCATTGTTGCCAGGTAGTGCCCCCATTGTTAGCCCGGTAGATGCCCCTGTTGGCCAGGTAGATGTCCCCTTGGGTTTGCCAGGTAGTGCCCCCCTGTTTTCCAGGATTGCCCCCCCTGTTGCCAGGGAGTTGCCCCTTGTTGCCAGGGAGTGCCCCCCCTTGTTTGCAGGGAGTGCCCCCTTGTTTGCCGGGAGTGCCCCCCCATTGTTGCCAGGTATGCCCCATTGGGTTGCCAAAGGTATCCCCATTGTTTGCCAGGTAGTGCCCCCTTGTTGCCAGGTAGATGCCCCCTCTGTTGCCAGGTAGTGCCCCCTAAAGCTAATTAAATAAATAATAAAAGCCACTCACCTGACAGGCTCCTGCAGCGCCGGCGTGGGGACGATCTCATCAGGGGAATTGATTTGCATAGGGTGTCACTTCCCCTGGCCGCTGACCTGTTTTTTACGGCGCACACCGGTGCTGTACATACAGGGGGAGGAGGGAGCGATCCCTCCTGCCTCCTTCCTGAACAGCGAGACTCCGGGCGGGTGAAGCGGCCACAGTGGCCGCGTCACCCACCTGTGGGAACGGCCCGGCGGCGCCAGAGTAGCGCTCCGGCGCTACTCTGTCGCCGCAGTCAGTTAAAGAGCCCCCCCCGGCCTGCTGGCGGCGGGAGAAATGCCAACTCTGCCGGGAGGGCGGGGGGGGGGGGGGCCCAATTAGCGGGACCCCCCCGCCAAAAGCGGGAGAGTTG
This sequence comes from Phyllomedusa bahiana, assembly GCA_025379985.1. Taxonomy (NCBI): domain Eukaryota; kingdom Metazoa; phylum Chordata; class Amphibia; order Anura; family Hylidae; genus Phyllomedusa; species Phyllomedusa bahiana. The sequence continues at coordinate 229,829 of JAODAL010001412.1, forward strand.
GCATGTATGCTGTAAGCCCCTTAGCACTTGAAATTGGCATGGGCATGAGATCTGAGACTGATGTACAAAGCCAAGTACCATTCCATGTGCATAACTAAAAGAATTCAGACTAACATCTGAATTTTTTTTGTTTGTTGGCTTTAATTTTATGCCTTAATTTTTCAACCTCAAAAATGGAAGTGCATTGACAATAGGTGATAATGAAATATAGGACACAGATCTCCTAACAACAATTGAAATGCATTAGATGACGAGTGACATAAATAAATAAAGGAGCGCTATTGTTTGTCTGCTAATTGTCTGAAATGTCATGCACTTGGCCTTAACCATATTGCACAGGAAGAAATGTGGAAAACAATAGAATCATGTTAGAATTAGAACATACCCGTAACTTGGAATACATGAAGCATGTTTTGTACTACAGTAAATTGTATTGATAATGGGCTCTTTATCTATAGATCTAGAATATCTATATGCACGTTTGCTTAGCAGCATGTGTCATGGTTTTGTAGATTAATTCCAATCATTGTAATTTTTATTTCACAAGGATTATCATCCTAACTGCTCTATGAATATAATACAGCATCTAAATGCTGTAATGACTCATTCCGATCAGCTATTAGCATTAATAATCCACATGTGTATGCTTCAATGATATGTTAATGTACGGTGATCAGGATGTTTACCCTTTTTCCACTTTAATTTAGACTTGTCTGCACTCAGTCATAAAGTCTGAAAATTTCATGTACTGCAGCTCTTTCTGTTCATTCACATATATCAACATTGTTATGACTAAACACATGAAAATAGAAAATGCCGCCCTTAAGTGCCAAAAGCTGAAAAAAGAAAGTGTATCAACATAAATGAACATAAACACGACTATGTGTTGGCATTTAAAGGTCATAAACTAAGTCATTTTGCAGTATCATGAGACTCAGTTATGTTCCGCTTTAATATTGCTTTTGTCATAAACAGTGTTGTATATCATTCACCATGCATTCCATAAATGAGATGTAAAGTAGATAGAAAGTCATAAAGATAATGTATCTCCTCAAACTATTCAGTAACTGTCTACATTGCTGGAAAATGCTCTACGTTTTACATATGTTTGTCAGAAATCAATACTTGGTAATTCTGCCATGTAGCAGTATTGATTTGTATGTAAAGAGCAGCATCCCATGTTGTTAATGACAGTGTTACCTGGGATCACTTGATAGTTATCTTCAAACCAGGGATCAGCATGTCTAAGACTGATAATACAAAATAAAATGTTTTACTCTAAACGATTAAAGCAGATGCCTCTTGAATACCCCTGTTTCATCTTAATATATGAATAGAAAGAATGTAAATGCCTATAAAAAACAACACAACTGATGGATGGACACTACACATTTTTCATGCAGATACTGTACTAAAACCTTTTAAATATTGTTTTTGTTTAATTCACTTTTATATGACAGGATTTTTATTATTTTATTATTTTATTTTATTTGGTCAGTATTTTCTATCAGCATTTGCAACCCAAACCTAGAAGTAGAACATATATTAGAAGAAGAACTATAACAGAAAGGGTTTTGGCTTACAAGTAATTATCAAAATACTGTCATTTCAAATTAGCCTTAAGTTTTACTTCCTGAAAGTATATTATCTTAAATACTGAACTTACAGCAGTTAATATTCTGCTCAAGTAAGGAGATGGAGTCTGACAGAGGAGCCTCCAGGCAGAATCTTATCTTACTTATGTATAGTGAATCCCTCAAGATTATGTGCTCCTATCAACAAATTTAAAAGAGGCACTATTAAGACACATATACAAATATACTGTATTATACAATATTGATATTGTATTGATATTTGTCCTATATATTAATATATATTTATAAATAACCTTAAAAAATTAAATTGTGTATTTTGAACAGTGTAACAGAGCTAAAAAGCAGGCAAACCATTACTAATCAATGACTCTGACTTATGTTGTCTATAGCAGTCAGATATCCTGTCCTTCCCTTACCCTTGCACTGCAGCCGTGCTCATTCAAATTCCACCCCAAATTCAACTGGAGGTCAGTGCATGGAAAACAGATTTCCATTGTTAATTAAGTGCTGGAGTAAAGTCTGCTTCATATGAGTATAAACTCACATGCCATCTTATTTTTCCTCATTGACCCTGGGTGGAATATTTTTGTTTTAATAAAGAATCAGGTGGCATGATCTCTTAATATGGCCCAATGGTAAAGAAAGATCATAGAAAGATAAAATCTTCCACACATGCTTGATGGTATGTATGACATGCTATAATCTGTCTCCTAAAAATGGCACAGGCTGGTGTTTTTAGTAGGGAATATTGTCCTCTTAACAAATTTGTAGATTGATTGATAGATAGATAGATAGAGGCAACTGTTATTAATATACATTGCTGTTTTGGTATTGTAAAATAAGTGTGTATGAAGTTTTAACACAGGATATGTGCAAAGCCTATGGAATCAATGTTTTACAATCCAGGACATGTTTCTACTGTATCTTTCAGTAATATACTTATTATTCTCCATATTTTTCATATGCAATGGTTCCTCAAGGATACTTGTTTCCGTATTGTATTCTAATATCTTCTTTGTGCTGTTTTGATGATTTTGTTGAGCTTTAACAATAAAAGTTGTTACATAACAATATTGTTTTTATGCCTTTGTAAAATTTTATAAAATTTTCTGACATTCATTTTATCATATGTTGTTAATATACATACCACTGAGAATAGACTCTGCACCAGAACAATTACGGGTGTTTAACAGAGGCAGATATTTATTCAGTAGTAACTCTGGAAACATACCCAAGGCATTAGTTTTACAAATACATCTGGTTCCCTTGGTGTTAGAAAATGTAAACTTT